>JANHGC010002206.1:366015-377314 GCA_027560395.1 Boaedon fuliginosus | reverse complement strand
TTGCCGCCTCGAGTTCCCCTTTGGGGTGAAGAGAGGCGGGGTATAAATCTAATAAATAAATAAAATAAATAAATAAAGTGCTAGACTGGAAATAGGGAAAGTCAGACCTAGCCCTCCCTTAGGTGTGGAAGCAGCTCTTTGTCACATCATGTACAAAATGAATTGCTTCAATATGTGACTATTTTCCACATTGCACTAATGTGGAAGTACATGCAGTTAATTCCAGCAATAAAGATGGACTGGTCATTTCTTTAATTTGAACTTTAGTTAAGAGAAATAATTAAGAGAAATAAAAGAAAATTCAACCAGTCTAACAGTGGTAAGGACTCCTCCTCCCTCCCCCCAAGTTTCCATAGGTTTATCACTTGTAGAGGAAATTTCTCTTTCAAAGTACTAATACTATGGATGCAGTAATCAGATCAAAGTGTGATTTGAATTTTTTATTTGATTTAAGGAGATATTTTTATTCATATCTGCAGTTAAAAAATAGTTCATCCAAAGATTCAGAAAAAAATATGTGTGCATTTTTATGTCCATTAAATATTCAAATTAATTCAAAAATGTATTTGATACATCATGTGAGCAATTCACCTTGAAGATTCAATCAACGAGATGATTTTGATCAAATTACCTCCAAGTCAACATTTTGAATAGAAATTCTACATTTTCATAGTATTAGAAAAAAGTAATAAAGAAGAACAAGCAGGAAGACAATAGAAAGCTGTAGTTGCAAAGATATTCTTCAAGAAAAATAGTTCCTTCTTTTGTATTGTTCATTGCTGGCATTATAAACATGATATTATCTGTAGAATTGCACGTGCCCACTTTTTAAGAAAAAATAAATGCTCTTGCATTGGAATTTCCTTGGAGATATGCTTGGAGAATGGGATGGGGTGAGTGTTACAGGGGACAGACCAGATGGCATGATAAACAGCATTCTGAAAAGCTGAAGGAAATACTGTAGAGCAGTGGTCTCAAACTTGGCAACTTTAAAACTTGAGGACTTAGACTTCTGCATTGGAACCCAGCAGGACTGGTTGCAAAGCTCGCGGCTCCTGTGGCTCCGAACCAGGCTTCCCCAATGGTGGGCTCCTAAAGGAGCCTAAAGTCCCCCAGAGGGTGGGGTGCAGTGAAGGAGGAATACCAGGGCGGGTTCAGGGGAGCCGGATCTTCCCTGCCCATCTGTGGCCATTCTCTGTAGCCACCAATGGAAGAAGCAGCGGTGCTACGCCATTAAATCAGGTACAACCACTGGAGCAAGAATGTACAGGAGGTGATTAAAGGAGCTGAAGGTTCGAAGGGGTGAGTGACGATCAAAACAATTACCCTGGAATAACTTTTGTCCATCCAAAAGAACCTGATTAGAAAAAAAAAGCGGCAGATTTCGAGTGAAGGGGAGGTGCTTGTGAACTGTAAATGGATAAAATAATTGAAGAAGAAATATAATTTTAACTGGACAATAAACATTGTGGTGTGATTTTGGAAAGACTGGACTGAAACTGCTTAATTCGGGTGGCCTGACCCATTTTTAGTATATTAAAAAGAAAGAAAGAAAAGAAACTGAACAAAACGGAAAGAAACAGCTGAGGTGCGGATGGCATGTAAAAAAAAAAAGGATTGGAATATGGAGACACTGAGAGAATTAAAAGAGCAAATATATGAGCTGTTTACTCAACTAAAAGGGCTGCTGTGCCAGGAGGAAAATGGGGAAATTTTATCGATAAAAAATGGCGACCCGTTGTTGGAGCGAAAGGTGGAGGCATTTAAAAGGCTGGTCGGAAGAAAAAGGAGATGGAACTATACCAGGAAATTAAATCACCGATGAAGGCAGTCCAGGCAAAAGGTGGGAAGTGTGGATCGGAGGCGTCGACAAAGGCAAGAATGGAGGAGGAGGAGGCATGTGACGGAGCATGGTGGGGGCTGCAGCTGGAGAGGAGGAGGAACCGACAGGCAGTTAAAGATGACGGAGGCAGTCGACCGAAGAGATATGAATGGTGGATAACATATGAGAAAATGTATGGAGAACGGAGAAGATGGGATCCGGAAGATGATATGTTATTACAAAAGAGGAAGACAAGAAGAATGCACGAAAGAGATGATGGATAAATAGTTAAAAGAGTATTAAAACATGGGGCGATAGTGAGAGGTTAGTGTAAAGATTATTAAAAAAAAGAGATCTAGAATATGAAATATTGTTAATGTATCTTAGTAGATATATTTATTTATTTATTAGATTTATACCCCAACTCCCTTCCCCGGTCAAGGGGAACAGTCTAAGATAACTTAGAATGAGATGGAATGGGACCAGGGAAACAATAAATGTACGTTCAAAATGGTTTATATAGACAATACTAGAGGGGAAAATATGTTTTGAAATCAATAATAGATTATTTGCAATTGATTGGAATGGGGGGGGGACAGAAAAGAAATGAGAAAATGAAAGAATAGAAAAATTTGGAAACATGAAATATTATTATTATTTATACCACTAGATAGATAGAATGTATTACAAAAGGAGGGGAGAGAGATAATAAAGGATTAATATATTAGTTATTTTTTTACACAAAAGTGGCTTTGGTGAATAAAAATGAAAAAAAGAAATATTGTGATCAGGTGAGGGATGAAATTATGGGTTTCTGGAATTTGGCAAACAGAGAAAAACAATTTTTTCTTTTTTAACATTGTTTAGAAATTGTTTTTCAAAATAAATGAAATGAATCAATGCTTGTTAACTATATGGTAAAAACTATAGAGATTTTTCTTTCTGTTTTTCCTTTATTATAGCAATAATATATGTTTAAATGATAGTAAACCCAGGGATGAGGATAGTTAGAGATCAATGGAATTAAGATAGATAGATTGAAAAAAAAATCTTTTGCCACTTTTGTTATTATAATGGAGTAAATATTATTTAATGGATTTACAAATTGATGTTTTTGTGCTAAACGGATTGTTATTTTGAGATATTTCAATTTAAATGAATAGAACCAGAATAGATGTTTGAAACCCCCCTAAAATTTAAGAATGAAATTAACCAAATTAAAATGATGTAATAAAAGGAAGAACGGATTTTGTTGTACTCTGTACTAATGTCTGTATAAAATAGTGGGAAAGGATTTATGAAATGTGTCAATGTAGAAGAGAAAGAAAAAATAGAAAACAGAATTGTCTATATATTAATTGAAATTGGAGAAATTATACCTAGATGCTCTTAAATGTATATGAAATGTTATAAAGTTGAAATGAATAAGATAAATTTATTATTTGGAACTTGTACCCCAATGAACCCCCATTGCTCAAAATGAGACATATATAACTAAAAGAAAGATAAAAAAAAACTGATGGGAAAAAAAAGACTTATGGACTTTAACTCCCAGAATTCTCCACCCAGCATAGCGAATTCTGGGAGTTGAAGTCTACAGGTCTTAAAGTTGCCAAGTTTGGGGACCCCTGCTGTAGAGAAACCTAATGTCTGCCTTCTTAAGGTTTTGTGACTGAAACCTTATTCAAGGAAGAGTTTGCGATCATTGACTCTTTGTTTTTGTTCCTTAGATCAACCTATCTGATCCTCAGGAAAATTACAGACAATATAGAATTATGTAAGATTTCATACATGCATCCCCTCTCCACAAATGAGACATAACTAGTGTGTAGGTCTATTGCTTGCTACTTTGAATTGAGTATAATGTCAGCATATATTAAAATCCTAAGGGATGCAGGATAGTGTTAAATTTTGCATATGCTACAAGAAACAGAATGGTACTAGACTTGCAAAATTAAGGCAGTTTAAATTATCTTCTTAATATAGAGTTTAAGTGGTATTCATTATAATTTAAACCAAATAACCTTTCTTCAGGTGTCCTTGGTGCTCTCTGAGCTTGCTTGTTTTCTTGCAGACATTTCATTATCCTAACTAGGTAACATCATCAGTGCTAGTAAGGAGTGCTGTTTGCTGTCAGTTTATATTCTGGTGTCTTACCTACCGCCTGTGTGTGTGTGTGTGTGGGGGCAGTCTTAGGGATTCTGTGGTTGGGTTGTTTACTAATGGCTCTTTGGCACTTTCTTGATTGAGGTATTGCTTACTTGATTGTTGATTGTTGATCTGAAGTTGACCTTGCAGTTAGTCTATGCTGATTTGAACTGACAGAAAACTACACCCCTTACTAGCGCTGATGATGTTACCTAGGTTGGATAATGAAACATCTGAGAGAAAACAAGCAAGCTCAGAGAGCATCAAGGACCCCCTCATGTCAACCGTAAGGTACAAATATTCTCCTTTATTGGAACCTTTCTTCAGTTTGCTGATTTGTTTCCTAATGTGAATACAACATGTAATGACAACATGAGGTATTCACAAGCTTTGACTTTGAGTTACATTAATTGATAAAAATTGTAACTATGCCAAAGTATTACTTTACATATAATGAAGAAAAGTTAATTCTATCTACAAAGATGTTTCCCAGTGCCTGAGAAAATGAAGAAAACTCTTCCAGGACCACCAGATAGATTGTCCAGAGTCTTAACTAATGTTTATTTTTAAAGGAAATCAACACGAAAAATATCCCTGTGAAGATATCTGACTTTTTTTAGAATTCATCGTTGGCATTAAAAAGTCTTTCCAGTACTTGCATGGCAATAAATTGATCACATAAGTTTAATAGGAAGTACACTTCAGTAACCATTATCTTCATCAAAATCAACAATATACAGTTCATTTAATTAAAAAAATGTTTCTAGTGTGCACCAGGGAATCTTTCAGGTCTTCCATGGTCTTGAACCTGCAGAGGTTAAGCCTACTGAACCTGAGTTATGCAATTAGTTGTTCAAATGATAAGATATTATAAGCAGACAATTCATAGACATGAATAAATATTGGTAACATCGTAATATCAGATAATCTGTTAATAATTTATGGGTTTAATTTAATGTTAAAATGAGATTTCTCTGGCTTATCCCCCTGCACAAGTTTAATTTGAATAATTCTGGAAGGTTCTGTACAGGATGCAAATGGGCTTAGCAATTAATAAATAACATACTGCTTTCATTAAAACCAGGGGGAAAGTTCTATGAACTGGTTTATGAATCTAAGGCTACAAAAAAAAAATGGAACCTTCCATTTTATCTAGAAGCTTGGGGACCTGGAAGATGAATATGAAAGATGAACAGTCAGTTGAACTAGATGCATTGCATATATTGATTACCTGAATTTTATAAATTACACAGGATGTATAGTAATCAAAATATCAATGAACAACATCTGCAGGAAATACGAATGTAGGCATTTCAACCTGATACTGATCCAGAAACTGAGCATCTGCACAATAAGGGTTCCTAAAATTGCAATTAATTACATGGTCTTTCTCAGATCTAAGTTTTGTTAATCCTTTCTAAAATTTGTATGCCGTTCTTCAAAATCAGTCCTTTCCAATCCAGTGGAAATTGTGTTGGAGTAAGATGTAGAGGATTATCTATTTAGACATTTCATGTTTAAATACAAATAATTTACAAGCTACTTATTTGATGAGGGTGTTTTATATCTAGGATAGTAAGACTAAACAAGTTTCCCCCATTTTTTTAAGAACAGAAAGATTAACAATTAACAAAACCTGGAATTGCTTTTGTTGAATCTGTCATTTTAATATCTGGCTTTGAGTTTTAATTTGATTATTTATTTACTCATCTTTACTGAAGACATGAATTACTTGGGAAAGGGGGTGAAGATCCAAAAGATACAGTGTTCATATTTTAATAGGCAACAGTTTAACTAGTAACAACACACTATGAAGAATGAAAAACACTACTCAGTGTTGATCAGCTTTGAAAACCATTGTTAATAAATAGCATTCTATTCTTCCCTTGTTTTCAACATTACAGTGGAAATCACTGTCACAAAATACATTGTTAAAACTCCATTGTAAAAAAATAGAAGTGTGTGGGACATTCTTAGTACAAAATATTGGTGAAACTTCCCCACTGAAAGTTTCAGAAATGTTGACTTTTTCAGCTTATATTACAAAAAAATGAGATTCCATAAACTTTATACCAGATGCTTAATTGTTAATAAACAAAGACAGTGCAAGAGAGACATTAAGCTTTGTGCCCTGTTTACAACTTTACAGCTTAACACATGCATGTGCCAGAATGATGCAGTTTATTTTTGTGTGCTATAGAACCCAAAAGAAAATGATGGGGTTTTCAGATAACTTCAATAGAAAACAGTTTTTTTTGTTTATAGATCTTAATAAATTTCCTATTGAATTGATTAAATATTGGAAGCCCGCTAAAAATTATAGATACAAAAGCTGATTATCCCAAACAAGATTTCTCTTTTATATTTTTCCCTCATGAAAATTCCCATTTGCATAGCAAGTCAATACGTTCTGTGTTGAAACTTCTCACTGTACCCCCAGACTCAATTACAGGTACTCTTCAATTTACAATAGTTAATTTAGTGACCATTCAAGAGTGACTTATGACCATTTTCATACTTATCACTATTGCAGCAGCACTACAGTCACATGATTTACATTTGGATGCTTGCTAGCTGGTTCATATTTATGACAGCTGCAGTTTCCCGGGGTCGTGTGATCACCTTTTACAATGCGGAAGCCAGATTTACTTAGCAACAGTGTTACTAATTTAAAAATGTTAGTGATTCACTTAACAAATGTGGTAAGAAAAGTCATAAAATGGGGCAAAACTCATGTAACAAATTTTTCACTTAACAACATACATTTTGGGCCCAGATATGTATAATATAAAGTGAGGACTACCTGTACTTCCTAATCTATTGTCCCCCTGAGCCTCTTTGTTTTAAGGCTATTTATGAATGGTCTTATTGTATTACTATGCCCTTTTAAAGAAGCCCTTCATTCTGAGGCCTTAAGTTGTGCCTGGAAATGTGAGCAATTAGAATTATGCTCAAAACTAACATTACAAAAAAAAATTGTTATCATCATGTCCTTTTGCCTTCTGATCCCACTCCACCTAAAGTTGAATATGAATTTTAATCTGAATGGTTTCTTTCTTACATATACATGTTGTTTATACATGTTGCCCTACAGTTGTTTGACTGTATTAGATTTGTTTTTACTGTATACTATTGTATTTTATTGTTGTTAGCCGTCTTGAGTTCCCCTTGACCGGGGAAATGAGGCGGGGTATAAATCTAAATAAATAAATAAAATAAATACATACATACACTTTTTTGACATGTGAATCCTCTTCTGGCTCCTATGTTTAGCCCTAAAGAAAGGTGCCCCAATCCAAAGTGGAAAATCCATAATGCAATCCATTTAAATTAACTTTGGTGTTTATGAAATTCCTACTGATTCCAACATAGATACATCAGATAGAAACAGATACCTATCGACTGTATGCCTCCCTGTTGCCCATTTCAAGACAATTCTAGAGTTATTGTGGGATCAGGAAAAGCTATATATACAAAAAATAATCAGCATATTCTGACACAGTGATGCACACAAAGAGTACCCAACTACATATTCACATTATTTACAATGAAAATAGCTTTTATTTCAAAAGATGAAATTAAAGAAAGTAGCAATTGTGTATGTGTTCTGTTAAACCTTTTCAACGTTACTTATGCAAAGTGAACACCAAAATGCCTTTTGGGGAAACTGTCAAAGTAATGCAAGTCACATGGAGTCAACTTGTAATAAAACATTTTTCTGAAATGCACTAAATAATGGGGGTAGCTGGTATTCAGAAGAGACCAGAGTTTCTAGGAGTTGCAAGTAATCAGTTCATGAAATAGCTGTAACTACATCCATTGAAAATCAGCACAAAGTGAAATTAATGGGAAGTATTTATCACAGTGAAAAATATTTCTGCCTGCCTCCTAGATTTCACCTGAGTTATGTGTGTTAAATGACACTATATTTTTGTACAAAAAAGTAATGTCATTTTTTTAAAATTCACAGATCAGGCAGGAATTAATGAAAAACTAAAGCTGCCACTAGCTTTCTTTTTTGACAGAAATGCCTCAGTTTGGCTCACTATGTGCTATTGAATCCCAACAATTGCTTTCTATAATCACAATTCTCTTTTTTTCCCTGCCAGCCTTACTTTGAGAAAGCAGTTATTTACTCTGAAGACTGATGGCTATTGAATTTATTGGGGTTTATTTGTGATAAACATGTCAATGTAAATCAAACTGCTTTAGTTTTGTTGAGAGAGGCATCCATAAGAATGTTGTTGGCTGCAATTTATCTTTAGAACTCTTTAGACATCTTGTTAGCCATGGCAAAAAAAAAAAGTATACTTGTGATACTGAGTTCCTGTAGCAGTACAACATTATGTGGCATTTAATGAATCAATTTCCTTTCCTTTCCATAGTGCACAAAATTTTGGATTACTGTACCATACGCCAGCAGCAGATATGGTCATCAGCAAGGCTTCATTATATTATTTTTGTAAAAATATTCAGCAACAGAAAAATGGTGGGAAATGGCTCAAAACTGTCCTGTGGTAAGATTGAAATGTAAATGATTAGAATTCGGATGATTTTAAGGTACAGCGTTAGATTAACCTCACTTGACTTGTGAATTACTTGTGAAGTAATTTGGATGTCATTTTGCAGACCATATGGAGCACTTCCATAAGGAGCTTCTTAGATTTATATATGGTGCTCTTCATAGTTTTGTCCCTAGAAAAAATATGCCATTTCCATGGTTCAGCATAATTGATTTCCCATGTATTTTCAGACATGAGGCAGATTAGGAAGCATAGCTGCAAATATTATACTGAAAGAAGGCCAATGGGTGTCAATCAGATAAGATACGTCAATAGTATTATTGCTATGGAATTATTATTTTTTTGAGACTGGAATACTAATATATCTCTTGGTAAGTTTTCCTTTAAACTAGTAATTAATTGATGGTTTGCCACACAATCTAATTATTCATTACTTAATAAGAGGTTAAGTATTTATTGAATAGTGGTTGCTTAATAAGTTGTTAGCTATCTAAGCTTACCTTACCCCCAAAGATACCACAAATCAGATAAACTAAATGCTTAAAAGTATAACTTTCCCAAATTATCGAAACTGTGCTCTAACCTTGCCTGGGAAGTCCATTTCATGGTCTTGTAGGTTATTTCTGTTTGTGATGCAGCACCTAGTTCTTCTCAGTGGGGATATCTCAATTTCAATTGTTCCAAGAAGTGTACTGCAGTTCCCATACTTTATTCTTTGAAATGGTAATAAAAAGCACTTATTCTTGGTGGTCGTAAGAAAACAGCACTCTGTTTTGGGACCAGTCTGTATTTTAGTATTATCATTAGCTTTTTTAAAAAATATGTATTTATTTATAGGATTGTTGATTATATTTTATTGTTTTCTTGAAAATTGCTTTGAGCTCCTGTGGGAAAAAAGTAGTACTTGATTTACAATAGTTAATTTAGTAATTTAGCTCCTGTGGGAAAAAAGTAGTACTTGATTTACAATAGTTAATTTAGTAAAGTTACAATGGCACTGAAAAAAGTGATTTATGACCTTTTTTCACACGACCATTGCAATATCCCCATGGTCACGTGAACAAAATTTGGATGCTTGACAACTGACTCATATTTATGATGGCTGCAATGTACTGTGGTAATGTGACCCCCTTTTGGGAACTTCTGACAAGCAAAGTCAACGGGGAAGCCAGATTCACTTAACAACCATGTTACTAACTTAACAACTGCAGTGATTCACTTAACACAGGTGGCAAGAAAGGCCATAAAATGGGGCAAAACTCACTTAACAAATGTCTCACTTAGCAGCAGAAAATTTGGATTCAATTGTGGTTGTAATTTGAGGACTACCTGTAGAGAGATAAAATTAATAAAAATGAATAACAATATTAATTTTTAAACTCTAACAATATTTTCTGTGGAGCTAAAAATGGGAACAATCTGAGTGTGAATTGAGTAGCATTATTATGTTGCTCAGCAAGTTTAATGACTGGATGGGCTCATATTTATTTATTTTTATTTATTAAATTTATACCCCGCCTCTCTTCACCCCAAAGGGGAACTCGAGGCGGCTGTTAGTTACATGATACCTATTTAGATTTTGGATCAATTCATTTGCAGTAATCAACAATTGGAAGAATCTGATTCTGTCAAGCAAGGCACTATTCATAAGTAAAGATGATAGAATGAGGCCTAGAAACTATGCTCGCTAACATACAGAAACTATATCTGTTCAAGGCTGATAGAGTGGTGTCTCATGAGACAACCCTTTTTAAAGATTGTCTAGGTATGAAAATATTCAGAAGAATACTTAAGACGTACAAAGTTCTACTGCAATAATGAAACTCAGTAGTCCATTCAGTAGTTTTCTTTTAGACTCAGCTTCAGCTGAAGAGGTTTCCAATGAGCTATAAATAACATTAAAAAATCTCCAAGGCTTACACAACTGCTCCATTTCCCCAGCATGTTTCAAATGACACAGGTGTTCGTTTTAAAGTCAATGTTTCCTAAAAGTATTGCACTTAGCAGGAAATAACAAATCAACACACACACATGCGTGCAGACAAACTCCCGTGAATGAGAAATGTCATACAAGAATTCCTGCTTTTGACAAGAATCATACGCAGTTAAAGTCTAGCTGCATGACCCAAATAATTTCAACTGTTTAACATTAAAAAAAATGAGATAATTTTGTAAACAGTTTCACAGTATATTAGGAATCATATTATAACATCTTTGCCCTCTCCCCACCTCAATTCAGACCTATGGCTTTTTAGAGTTAGCTAAATAATCATTTAAGAAAACAGTGAGGTACTCTAAATAGCTGCCAGTCTGGTATGATGAAAATGGCATGCGTTAATGGGACAGTTTAAAAAGTGCCAATCAAATTCTAATAATAAACTGATTTAAAACAGAAATGCCTTCTTAGCAGTGAGTTTTGAAAGGGTTTTTTTTTGCATCTCATTATTTTCTAAATTCTAAATCTAAGCCTAAAATTAATTACACACAAATATACATTATTTAAAGATTCTTTACTACAGTACTTTTGTACATGCTGGATTTATTATTAAAGTGAGAGAGAAAAAAATTACAGAAGGCATATGTACAGTATCATATTGATCTGCAGATCTTTCTACAGATCTTGGGTCTTAAAGCTGCAATAAAAGCATATCATTTAAATCTATTTTGAAGAAATATGTGTGTGTGTGTGTGTGTGTGTGTGTGTATGTATGCATATATATATATATATATGTTTTCATAGATTTTCACGGGTGTAGGTATGTAAGTCTTGGTGTAATCGGGTCTTTTCCCGTGTAGGCTTGAGAAT
>JANHGC010002206.1:168834-184711 GCA_027560395.1 Boaedon fuliginosus | reverse complement strand
GTTCTTTGCATGCCTTGCCTCTATTGGCTGGAGAGCTTCCATTGCCTGGAGACCTGTGCACATGCTCAGTAGAGCTTGACAGTGAAATGTCAGGGGGTCCATTTTGGCACCATTTTGCGGGGGAAAGAACCCAAAAACCCATTTGTGACACACACACCCAGTGCTCATCTGGAAAGTGCAAGGTATGTGCCTGGGAGGTTTGGGCCAGATTGGTGCAAGCATGGAAGAGCCTATTCGGCACATACCCACAAACCCACACACATACTCTTCTCTTTTATAGATATAGATGTAAAATAAATGAAGTAACCGAAAGGAGATGTGGAATTGGATGAAATGTAGAACTAGCAAGACAATAATAGAACTACAGCAGATTGATCTGAATGTTCTGACATTTTATAGATACACATCAAAGATGTATGACCAATCAGGAAATGGTGGGGATAATCATCTCCTGTCTTGTGGAGTATTACTCATAAAGTTATCGGCTATATACTAAAAGAAAGTTAGAGACAGAAATCTATCACTTCGATAATTTAATCTTTTCATATTGATGAAAAGTGCTGTCTCTACTTTTTATATATGTTTATATTATTTTATTAAAAATTAAATACAATAAAATTATAAAAAATAAAGGAAAATAAAAGAACAGAATATATAACAAAGAAAAGGGAAAAAAGGCAAAGAAAAATACAGAATTTTCACTTCCATCGTTTCTAATTTTTTAATCCCTAAATCCATAGATCATCGACTCATTATTTTCTTCCTTCAACAAAAAGTCCATGTGCATTTTCCAGTCTTTCAAAAACTGATTTTTCATTTTTTTCCCGACAAACATTTCTATATGCTTCTTAGTGAAAAAATGGCTTTTAAAATTTGTTGATGTTCAGTCACTAAGTCATGTCCAACTTTTTGAGATCCCGTGGACCATAGCATGCCAGGCCACCCCCTTCTCCTCCACTACTTCCCCAAGTCTGACCAAACTCATGTCCATGGTGTTGATGACCCTATCTAACCATCTCATCCTCTGCTGCCCCATCTCCTTTTGCCTTCAATCTTCACCAACATCAGATCTTTTTCAATACGTCCTCTCTTCTCATTTGGTAGGCAAAGTATTTGAGTTTCAGATTAAGTATCTGTCCTTCCAAAGGCCAGTTAGGATTAATTTCTTTTAGGATTGACTGATTTGATCACTTTGCAGTCCTCTAAAGAGGCTTCTCCAGCATCACAATTCAAAAGCATCAATTCTTAGTTCATCAGCCTTCCTAAATTGCTCCAACTGGCTTTTTTAAATAGAAGTGAATTAAAGTAAATTGCCAATTTTGTCTTCCTGTTTTTTAAGAGCTTCCTGATATTAGGTCAGTTCATCGGTGAACCCCCCCCCCCCCCACATAAATAGCAGAGATGCTCAAGGATTTTGTTTAGACTGCATTTAGAAGTAAACCAAATCAGACTGTGTCTCATATGCTTATGGTTTTGATTCTGCAATTATTCAAATTTTGAAAGTAGCATTAAATTCAAAATGAACATTAAAAACTACACTTAGGATAAGATCATTTGGGATTTTGGAGGAAAATACCTTTAAGTGCTTATATATGTATGCATTGTAGAGATTGGAAAAAAGGAATTGATTAATATGAAATAGTATGGAAACAATTAAAAATTAAAAACAGAATTGACTAGACTTTGGGTAGCAAATGATTTAAAATGGAAAAAGACTGCTTCTATTGTACTCTAATCCTGACCAACCATTGGTTCTTGTTAACTGAGGACTGAAGTGAATGGATTAGAAATATGAAAAAGATAAAAGATTAATGGAATAGAGGAAAGCAGAAGACAAGGCACTTTAGGTTTAAGAAATAGATAACCCTGTGCCATCTATCTGATAAACCCTGTGTCATCTATCTGATAAACAGAAAAGAGAGATCAGAGGTGCTGAGACCTCATTAAAAGTAAGGAGAAAATAAAGTTTGTGAATAAATCCTGTTTATTAAAGTTAATAAAGAAAGTGAATAAATCCTGTTGGTTTTTTAAGGATTCTGTTCTTGACTATATTACTGATTCATCTATATACAGTGATAATCATAGTAGATTTCTTTCTTTCTGTGTAAGTAAAGTGGGACAGGGATACTTGCTTCTCCATGGAACTATGGGGTTCAGATTAGTGTTTATGTAGCATTTGAAAATGTAAAATGATACAGAACTGAAATGGTCAATATTGTTTTCAGAAATACATGTGGGTGATAAGATCTCTATAACCTGCTTTTAACCTGGCACATGGCTCTGATTTAATGGAGTGGAAAGTTTGGCTCTTTGGCAAGCTAAACCCTGTTGAAAATTGCTGTCTTAAGAAGGCAGATAATAATTATGCAGCATGAATAGGATCAAAGGTGAGAGAGAAAGAGGTGGAAAATACCAATCTTTCTTTTGGAAGCTAGTTGTGTTAATGAAGGTCCACTGTGATCATGTTTGAATTCAAGGAAGTTGGGAATCAGTTCCTGGCAGGAGAGATGCAAAACTTCTTAGCATTTTGTACCTCAGGAAATGTCAGTCATTTTAAAACAACGAATACAACAGGTCATAGGGATTCTTTGCATATAATAATTTTTATTCCATTCCCTTTGTTAAAATTATTCTTAAATAAAATAACTGATGTAGGATTTGTTGCCATTTTTCTTCAAAAATGATTGTGGTTCCCAAACCATCAAACACAATAAAAAATTCCAGACAAATAAAAATAGTAAAACATGCCAGACTTTTATGGTTGACAAAAACTGTAGCTATATGTAAGCTTTTTTGGCATGAGTCTGGCTATAACTATATTTCTAAACGTTAAACCCAGTAGCATATCTAACTCAAGCCTATTCATTAAAAAAAATAATTGATGATGACAGACTCTGCAACATAAACATTAAATTATTCACTAGCTAAAAACTCTGTGCCTAGTATCCCATTTAGGTGTAAAAATACAGTTTTATATATATGTCTGTCTCTGAAAGTACCTATATTTCAGTTCTGAATTGGAACCTACAGTAGTTGGTAAAGGAAAAGTTGGGACATATTTCTAGAGCTGTATGAAGCTTAGATTATTTTTTTTTTAATGATGAAGATATTTAAACATTTGAAACCAATATGATAAAAATATTCTTGCAGCATAAACCTACCCAAAGTTAATTGCAACTATTTGAAACACAAGTTGCTGAGCCTACCACTGAGCAACACAAAAACTCAGGATACATTTCCTGGTGTATAACATTCCATCTTGATTCCATCTTCACTGAGAATTGTTTTTTTTGGGGGGATGGATGAGAAGAACATTGGCGCTTCTAACAAGACATTGAGCTGTTACAACTTATACTTTATTGGTCATGCTAGTTCAATAGGAAGTAAAACTGTCATAGAAAAACCCACAATGAATAACATTTTCATGTCCCCTTCCTGCAAATACATGAATGCACATGGAGGAGTAGCCTCATATAACATTTACTTATCTTAAAACTTCCCATTTTTACCAATGCCCCAGTCCTCGCTTCAGAAGTTATAGGAACTACATCAACTTGATTCCAAACATTCTCATTCCTCATGCATTATTTATACCATAGGAACCATAGAAACATGATTAGAGGCAGGGAAGCCAGGTCCATTCTCTCTTTTCTCTGTACGTCACAATCCAGAAAGGGAGAGCATCTGACAATTCACGACAGGAGAATTTTAATTTTAAAAAGTTTTTTTTTAATCTTACCTCAGAATTAGATTGGAGAACATATAGATCCACCATGTGTCAGTGGCATTGAAAATATTCTGAAATGAACTCATATTTATAGAAGTAGCTGCAATACCCAGTGTTACGACAGAGAAATTGGAATAAACACAGCAGAGGTTTGGAAAGAATGTGATCGTTCATGCTTCCAGGCATTAAGTCAGTCAAAATTGGGAGGAAGGAGGTGGGGGGGGGGGGAGATTGTTTCTGAGGAGGCATTTACTGCGTGCTTCAGGGTCTTTTCCTCTTGTACAGCTAGTGTAGGCAACCGTGACTGCACTGGAAGTGAACCTCCAATAATCATGACAGCATGGCATTCCCTGTAACCCTTCTTTAATCTGATAAACATGGCAGAGAGAAGAGGGGGAATTCTTTATATGCATTTCTTTGGGTTTTAAGTTATAAACAACAGGAATTCAGGATCATGTGAGAAGAGAGATGATGAAAGAAACAGAATGCAGGAAGTCAGGGGAATACAAGAGGCCAGGATCGGATGGGATCCATTCCAGGACATGAAAGGAAGTGACTAAACTGATACATGAATGTTACCTAATAAAGAAACACAAATGGAGAGAGGAAGACACCAAGGACTGGTGAGATGCTATTCTAATACTTAAATGTTTATAGATCAAAATCCAGAAATGCATAAGCTTTGAACACTGGTAATAGAAAAGAGGCTGCTTTGAAATATGGTGAGAAAAAATGCCTCTGGACCAGTGGATGAGAAAGATTGACAGAGAATAAGGCGTTATCTTTGAAGGTCTTGCAGGGACAGGCTGGTGGTGCTTGGGAGGGTTTTTTAAAAAAAATTTAAGGGAGCCTGGAGCTATAGCACTCAAAGTGCTATCCAGGGAAACTGTTTTGTCTTGTCTTCAGAAATCCTCAGCCAGCTTGTCACATAACTCAAAAGATTAATGTGGGCTGATTTATAGCCCTCAAGGGTCCCAGACTCAGCAAATCTGCTTGGAAGCTCAGTCTGACAACATCTGGAATCAGAGTTCAAGAAATAAGGGGAACTTTTTTCCCCTTGACAGACACCACTTCCTAAGGCAATGTAAGATTTACAAAATTAGCATGTTTAATAATAACATTGAAAGGATAGGGGCTTCTTTTTTTAAGTTTTTGTGTTTATTTTTAAACTTGTTTCATGATATTGTTGTGCCAACAAGCTGTGGACAAATTGAAATACAAGAGTTTCTTTAACACTTCAATTGTCATGTACCAAGGACATTATGAACATTGACATTTACTTTCATTCATCTAGATTATCTACAGACTGGCAGAAGGTCTCTAGGCATTGCACTCCAATCTGCTCCAGGCCTATTTTGAATAGCCAGGAATCTGAACCCATCGTATTTTGCATGCAAAGCAAAGCCTTTGTCCAGTAGGGGAAAAATTATTAGTTTCTCCATAATAATTAACACACCTCCTTTACAAAAAAAAAATGCAGTTTTCATAATTATTACCTCCTCTTGAAAGATTTTAATTGAATTCTTCATCAGTTTACACAAGAAAAATTCCATAGCTCTAGTTATTCCTAGCATAGACAGTATTGTGTAACTTTGAACAAGTTACACAAATGTTCAGAGCAAAATGTTCTAAGTTCTCTACAGGTTCATATTGTTCCACTTTCCAGGTTTTGGCCTTCCACTGATGAAGACATTTATGAATTATAGTCATATGCGAAACAACAGCCCCTACCCCCTCTCAACAATTATTTCTGATCCATACAGTGACTTATTAATAGAGAGTCACCCATGGTCAGCTGAATTTAAAGAAGAACAAGACATAGGAAGAAGAGAGAAGAGTTTATCCTTGACAATTTCCTGGGATATTTTTCCCTGTCCAAAATCTGGCAAAGACAGTCAATCGTCTTTATTTTCTGTGCCATACATTAATTTTTAAAATATGTTTGTTTGTAATGATTTTCACGTCATTATCTCAGATGCATTTCCCTTTTTATCTCTGCAATATTAATTTCTCCAAAAAGTATTTCTAACGAGTGGCCCTCTCCCTTTCTTTATTGTGCTTGCCTGCAGAACTAATGCTTTGAATCTCCTTTTCCTGTTTATTATCTGGATATCTTGCATAGTGCGCATATTTGGGTGTGCCTATTGATTTTGCCATCATGCTTATAGAGAACCTCAATTCCATTGGTTGTTTTGAGGTTCGGGAGCTGTGTGTAAGCTGTTCAAGGAAGTAAAAATAAATGTTAATTTATTTTCAGCCTGCCAGCAGTTATTCAGTTATAGGTCCAAACATAAATATTTTACTGACAAAACAGGAAAGTTGCACTAATGAATAATTACACTGTTATCCTGGGCTGGCACAAATATCTACTACAAATTTGTATTTGGTTTCCAGAAATATTCTTTTAAGTAGTTACACCAGGGACAAGTATGTTTTCCCCACCTTCTTTGTGCTTCATAAAAATGAACTACTTATTACAGCTCTCTCCTGAAGCAAAACAATGGAACAAAATAATACTATCTGCAACAACTGCCAGAGTACAAAGGATGCGAGTTAAGAGGGTGGTGTTTTTTGTTTTTTGTTTTTAAAGTTCAGGAAGTTTTGTTATTGGAAACTCCTCTTAACTTGCCCTTGCTTTGTACTACGCAACCACTTTCTGGTTCTGGGTATTGTGTCCTTTTTGGGTCCCATTTAATGTCTTCTGTATTTGCTAAGGGATGGGCCCTAGTGCTATTCAGAAAGCTGAATTTGTGAATGACCTCCTGTTTTCTGCTGAGTCTTTGAAATTGGAGAGGCTCATGAAATAAACAGCCTTGAAGAATTTTCAGGTGCAAAGATTTCTTTCTATGTACTTAAAAAAACTGCTAGCTTTTCTTTTCCTTTTGACCCCACTATGTGCGAAGTACGATTAGTGAAAATCATGATCAAAATGCTTATTTAAATTTTCAGGGGGAGAAAAACACAGAACATATTTAAGGGAAAATGAGGTTGGGAAATGAAAAGTAAATCAATACAGTAATGAGAAATAGATCTCCTGAGTGTTTGGATCAAGTTTCGTTCATTAATTAATTGCTTTCTTGTCTTGCCCAATATTGGGTTGATTTGTTAAAGCAAAGACGTATCGCTTATATTGACACAGAAGTAGGAAACAATGCCACTACTTTCTATTCACTTCACTGCATATTGCCAGGGACAAATTTCATTTATAATATTTTTATTATATAATCATGTATGTGAATGATATGCAATTACCATTGTTTAGTTTTGGTATCTATTAATCAGAATATCTTGGGGTGATTTTTAGACAGTAACCATTATCCTTTCTCTCTCTCTCTTTAGGTCTGAAGAACAGGTAATGGAAGCAACGCAGATCAGGATGTCACAAGCCTCACTCGTCAATGGCAGCATCGGTGCTAAAATGAAGAGAAACAAACCTCGTGTGATGTCTAAAAGTGGCCACAGCAATATCAGAATTGACAAGGTAGATGGTATTTACCTGCTTTATCTTCAGGACCTGTGGACTACAGTTATTGACATGAAATGGAGATATAAACTTACATTATTTGCCGCTACTTTCATCATGACTTGGTTTCTGTTTGGAGTCATTTACTATGCCATTGCATTTCTTCATGGAGATCTGGAAGAGAGCAGATACCTTAACAAACATGTCCCTTGTGTCATGAATGTAGATTCACTAACTGGGGCATTTCTCTTTTCTTTGGAATCCCAAACAACCATTGGTTATGGCTTTCGGGTTATCACTGAGGAATGTCCTCATGCCATTTTTCTCTTGGTGGCTCAGTTAGTTCTCACTACCTTGATTGAGATTTTCATTACTGGAACTTTCCTGGCCAAAATTGCTAGACCTAAAAAAAGGGCTGAGACCATTAAGTTCAGTCATTGTGCTGTCATAACCAAACACAATGGACAGCTTTGCCTTGTAATCCGTGTAGCAAATATGAGAAAGAGCCTCCTGATTCAGTGCCAGCTAACTGGAAAGCTTCTTCAGACCTATGAAACCAAAGAAGGAGAACGGATTCTGCTAAACCAAGCTAGTGTCAAATTCCATGTGGATTCATCATCAGAAAGCCCTTTCTTGATTCTACCTCTGACTTTTTACCACATTTTGGATGAGAGCAGCCCTTTAAATGACCTGACATCCCAAAATCTGAAGGAAAAGGATTTTGAACTCATTATCCTTTTGAATGCCACAGTAGAATCCACGAGTGCTGTTTGCCAGAGCCGAACTTCATATATTCCAGAGGAGATCTTCTGGGGCTTTGAATTTCTGCCTGTGATTTCTCTTTCACAGAATGGAAAATATGTTGCAGATTTTAGTCAATTTGAGCTGATCAGAAGAAGCGTTGACTGTACATTATACAGTATGGACCCTGAAAAGCAAAAATTGGAAGAGCAATATAGAAAGGAAGACCAGAGGGAGAGAGAACGCAGAACCATGTTGTTACAACAAAGTAATGTTTGATGGCTCATCTATAACAAATTATATTGTACATAACACTTCTATCTGAAAATCGTTTACTCAAACACTATGATTTTATCAGAATGCATCATTAATTCTTTCTCAGTTTTTGTGTAACACATACCACAATAATGGAAAATGGAGGTGTACTTTGGGAGTATAGAAACCTGCCTTAATATGAACAAGACTGTTATTGGTGCTAAATGTGATACACCAGAGTTCCAGATAGGGAATTTCACTAGCAGTATCTGGAACTGGATCCATGACATCTACTGGCATCTTTCTCCAGTGCTGAAATGAAGTAGAATTATTATTATGTTATTACGTTGACATTGTGCTGCCAATGACTTTGTGATCTACATCATTGGTGATGAGCAACATTATTTTGTCCAGTATAACACAGGGTAGAAAGTCAGTAGAGTTAGTGGCTCTACTTCCTATCCCCTCCCTTCCTTCTTACCATTAGAGACAGGATATGGTTAGCATGTTGATCTCCAGAGCTATACCATCTTCTTGTTGGTTAGTGTTTGATCTATGATTTTTAATGGTTGTGCCTGAAGTTTGATATTTTGAACATATTTCTCCAGATATAAAAATCTACATTGGTGTTTGTTTTAGATATAAATAGCAATTTTTTAAAGTTTATTGACAGAAAGCATGATGAACACTTGTATTTTGTACAGTGACACCATGATATGATGAAGACAGTTTGTGTGATTCTGCCAGACTTCTTTTATGTGAATCTTCTGCCATTTTTCTAAACTGCCATTTTTTTCCTCTTTGTCCAATTTAAATTTGTACATTATTGATAATGCATAAGGTCAAAATCTGAATGGAAAAACAGGGAGATCAAGCTTTGCTCTGAGTTCTCTCATCAGCACATTATTGATCAAAAGCTTAATAGGAAGTTCTCACATTTTTATTTGTATTCCACCCTTATTATTTTTATAAGTAGTTCAGGGTGCAACCCTATCCAATACACCTTTCTTCTCCTATTGTCCCCAGAACAGCAACCCTGTAAGGTGGGTTGAGCTGAGAGAGAGTGACTGGCCCAAGGTCACTCAGCTGGCTTTAATAACTAAGGGAGGACTTGAATTCACAATCTCCCACTTTCTAGCCTGGTGCCTTAACTACTAGACCTGGCTCTTATGTAAATAATTGTTTAAGGAAAGTGCATGCACACATCCTTCTTGTGGTCATTTTAGATGAGCAAAAAAGAACAAAATGGCTCCATAACCTTTTTCTTGAGTGCAAACTCCTTTTTGCCCAGACAGTCTTCAATTATTCACCAATGCAAATGATCATGTTGGCCCACAATGCAGTTCTCCCTCCCTCCCTCCCTCCCTCCCTCCCTCCTCCCTCCCATAACTTAAAGGATAGATTTAAAAACATGTAAGGATGGTGTTGAAGACAACAATCATATAGAGGAAATGCTAGTAATAATATTTCGCTTTTATGAAGTAATCTATTTTTAAAAGTTGTTTAGCTTTGCTTTAGAAAACTGTTTAATGCTCTTAAATAAAGGATTCTGAAATAGTTACTGGCAATATTTGTTTGAACATGTTGTCTGTGAATGCCTGCTGTGCTATTAATAAGACATGTATAAATGGTACTGTCAGCAATTAGTTTTTGCAGACAACTGTGTCACATGTCTCTAGTTACTGTCTGGTTGTATTTTCAAAGCATAAGAAAAATCATTTCCCCCAGTTACGTATTGTCCTGCTCCTAGTAACACCACATTTTGACAAATCATCCCAATCTCATTGTTTCTAGATCTATTTGCCTTCTGACATTCAGATCTGCCCTTGGGCTTATTTCATAATCAGTTTTTCTTTTAACTTTGAACATTAAAATAACATTGACTGGTTTTGCTCTTTGATTACTACATTTCTGAAAAGAAAAAAAAAGTTTCTGACAAAATGTATAATGAAATCATATTTTCTTGTGGTTAAAGTATTATATGGATTCAGAGTTCAGTATCAGTCTTATGTAGCAGAAGATAAACAGATGTTCATCATTTTATATAAAAATAACTAAAAAAGAAAATATGGAATATTTATTTATTTAATTAGATTTATACCCCGCCTCTCTTGCCCGATCAAGGGGATCTCTTTGATCTGGTACCATCATGATGAATTTGCAGAGAGTATTTGATTTCTAATATAAAAATAGCTGCAGAGGTTTTTTTCCCCTTCTGAATGTCTTGCAAACATGTTTAGGTTACTGACTTATTGTGTCATAATATTTAAGGTTTAAGTTAGAATGAAACATTTCCTTTTTAATTATTTGACATTACTAGTCATAACCCATATTAGATAATAACACTGCATGAAATATGCAGGTTCTGTGTGAAAATATAATAAAACGTATCATACCCTACTTTAATCCTTTCAGTTAAGTTAACAGGACAGGGTACAGTAATTCATTGTTTAGAGTTTAGCCATGGACATAGTTATAATTCAACAACCAGGTTTCCTTAAGTTAAATTATTACTTATAACAACTGAGAACTGCTGCTGCTCAAAAGTAATTTAGTAATAGTGTCTCAGTAACTTACTTATAGTTGTGGCACATCTAATTGTAATGGTGAAGGCACTGAAGCCCTGTCTATCCTGATTATTATTTGAGCAGGGTGTATGGAGGCTATATTACAAAAATAACTTTTAAAAAGAGCTGATTTGACCTTGGTGATCCATGTTGATTAGTCGGTGATTGAGACAATGCAAATTCATGGGAGAATAATTAGCACATTTGTTGCATGTAACTGAAATTTCGGAGAAGATGTAATGGTATGAATAATGTGATGAATGAGCTTGGGAGACAGGAGGGAGAATCACAGATGGAGCAACTATTATGTAAAACCGGCCCATGAAAGGAGGAAACATTATTTTTCATGCTCTCCCTCATTCTGTGAGCTATGTTTTATATGCTATGGTTTCCTTAAGATCATTCCCATGTACCCTTATAGAAAATTAGTCCAGCCCATGTTTAGTTTGAGATGTGAATTGAATGCCTTAAGCTTATAAAGACAAAGATATAAATCTTTCTGTCTTACAAACTTGAGATTATTTTCTAAAGGGGAATTCTATGGGGCTGGAATAGTATAGTAACTAGTGTACATACACAGGCATCTTTGATGTGCCTCTCTGATCTAGTGTGACAATATTTTATCTAGAGGAGTTTATAGTCTAGTTTAGACATGGTTCCAGATATTTTTGTTACTGTTTATACAGACTCAGTTTTAAGCACAACTTGAATCATTAATACAATGTAAATTTGAGGCATGAAGTTCTTAGTTTCAGATAACTGTATAATTTGGGCAATAACTGCTAATGCGAAACTACACAAATAACCCCTAGAGCAGTGGTGTCAAACTCGCGGCCCACAGGCCAGATGTGTCATGCACTGGCCACACCCATGTCTGGTTTAGCGAAGGGGGGAAAAGTCACAATATGTCATATGATGACTACATGATGACGCGAGTTTGACACCCTTGCTCTAGAATGAAGTTGTGTTGAATTTAGATGAACTTAACAAAGAATTCAGAGACAAAACTCTTCCTACACTGATTCATTTTGTAACATGCAGTTAAAACACAGAAACCTTGAGATCTCCCTGCCACAAAGTTTGGCTCAACCACTTTAAAAATCTGCTCCAGAGGTTAGCGGTCCTCTTGGAATCACATGGAATGTGGTCCTCATAAAACATGATGACAATTGCCCTTTCTCTTCTTCTTTCTATGCAACGTAAGCTCTGTTAGATCAGCAGTATTTTCCACATGATAGGAATCCTGGAATGCCTTATCTAGAACCAATCTTTGCTTTTTTAGAGGTGTTTGAATTGGTCGTAGTAATTACTTTCTGAGTCATTTCTCTTAATGGATATCAAGTCTGTATGCTTATTAAATTTAGTTAACAGGGAAAATAAAACCCACACTGAAACGATCAAGATAATATCCTTTAGTTTGGGATGCCTTCTGCAAATTTCCATTTAGCAGTTAGCAGAGATGAATTCCATTAAGGCAATGTAAAAGAGAAAGCGTGAACACTAATTATTCATGAATTATTCTTCATTTCTCATTTAACTCATCCCATGCTTGAGTAATTGTTCTTTCATTGAAGGAAAAGCTGCATTGTATTCAATAAAAAGATTTTAAAAATAAGTGGATAAAACAGGATGACTAAAAGGAGACTCTCAAGGGCAAGTTAAAGGATTAAATTTATTGTCATGTGTTCTCACTGTGAAATGAGTCAATATTTACAGATTATCTGAAAAGATTTGAGTTTGTGTTCTAATGCAGGTAAGCATTCCCCAAATGCTATTCTTCGTCCAAATAATTGTGATGTTTGTCAGAATCTAGCCTTGCTACAACAACATGCACCAACAATCCAACTAGATACAGGAAGGCAGCCTTGTGTTGGGACTGCATCTTTTGAAATTGCCAACAAGTTTGAAGAAGGTGCATAAGGTTTCTTCCTCTTATGAAATGTTTAGCTTCCAGTTTATGGAATGACATATTATGGGCAGCTGCATCTCACTATTTCTTCATGTGCTTATTTTAAATACTTTATCTCAAGCTTTACTTAAACTGGTTTCCAAAGCATTTACAGTATGATTGCAGGGAGGTGGAACCGATTAGATGGTTCTGCCCCAGACACCTAATGGACCCTTTGCGGTTCCAGAGGAAGCTGGGGATGTTTCCTGATTCCCTTGCCCACAGCTCGGCTGAGACTCTGGTGGCGTCCTGGAATGGGGCAGCAATTAGGGCCTTGAACTGGGTTGTGCCTTTGCGACCTTTCACTAGGTGCAGATCCCAGAGGGCCCCATGGTATACCAAGGAGCTCCGGGAGATGAAGCGCCAGAAGAGACGTCTGGAGCACCATTGGAGGACCAGTAACTCCGAATCCGACTGAACACTATTAAGATCCTATATTAGGACTTATTTAGTGGCGATAAGGGCGGCGAAGTGCTCGCACTTCTCTGCACTTATTGCATCCGCAGATTGTCGCCAAGCCGCCTTGTTTAAGGTGACCCGCTCCCTCCTTAATCCGGGAATGAGGGATGAGCCTTTGCAAGGACGTGCTGAGGAATTTAGTCAATATCTGTCGGATAAAGTCGCTCAGATCCGGACAGACCTGGACTCCAACTGGGCAAGTGCTACACAGTTGCTGGGGACAGGTCTTAGTCTGTTTAGTTGGGGTGAGTTTGATCCTGTTGGCCCTGAGGAAGTGGGCAAGGCCATGGGTTACTATTGTTGACAAGTGGCATATCTGGGGCCTCATGTTTCTCCACTGCATTCAATTGATCTGCTGCAAGGCAGAAATTGTCTTCTTCCTGAAAAGCAAGTGGTTTCAAACTAAGCAGAAAAACATTACTCGAATCCAACTCAAAGTAATTACACACATAGAACAACTAAAATTAAAATAAATTATAATAAAAGGAAGGAATGATGCATAAATAATATATAAATCTAAAAAGTATAGTTTAGCACCTTAGCTGAAAGAGAAGTCTTTGTTTCTGAAGAACAGATCTCTAGATTCTGAGCAGAATAGTCTGCCTGCCATGTTTCAGAAGGAAAGGGGCTCTAATTCTGAAACTGAATGAAAAGAGAGAATGTCCCTAATCACAGCTGCTTCCTTGTTTAACTTTACATCCAATCACAAAACTATCTCTATGGTGGTTGATATAAGATGCTTATTACTGTTAATTAATTAATGGGTTTTAATTCAATTTTATGTTTTTTACATATGATTTTTTAATTGTTGTGAGCCACCCAGAGTCCTATGAGAGTTGGGCAGCCTATAAATGAGATCAATAAATAAATAATTAAAATTAAAAATACTGAATTAAAAATAAAATTACATATTAGTAAACATATTATTGAGAAGCCTACTATTTTGAATCTTATTTTAGTAATACATTTTTTGTATTACTACAGAAATAATGTATGTGGTAAGATCAAGAAAACTGTAATTCATTGAATATGAATTATATTCATATTCTACTTAGAGGACCTTGCTTTAAGTCCACATTTAGATATAGAAACTCACGGGTTACAAAGGGACAGTCTATTATTTTACACATACCATCCAAATCATACAAGTCAATATTTTATTTGTATATTAAGTCATGAAATGTATAATAACTTGTCTCAATTTACCATCTTCATAGGAATAAAACTGAAGACTAGAATATTACCCTATGAATGACATTTTCAGCTGCTGGAAAAAAGGTAAATATAATTCTAACAAATAAATAAGCCACTGAATTTGAAGACCCACCATAAAATCCAGATACTATCTGAAAGTAGAGCATGTTTCCCTAACTCTGGGAAAGCTTGTTTCTACAGGCATATTGTCCTTCACAGTCAACGCCACCAGTGATGCCATACAACGGTTATGCAGAGGACAAGCCAGACATCCTTTTGCTGAACAGACTGCTGGGGATGCTGACGTTGTACAATGACAACATTCCCTGGTCAAAGTTCAGATCAAAGGCCTCAGCACCTGCTTCTACCACTCCAGGTCACCATCGCCTCACACACACAGGCATCTCTTTGTTCCCCTGGACCCGATTCCTGCTGGGACTTAGAACGGTGGTTACGCCCCCATATAGTCATACAGGGCTCCCCCATCATGGTGCAGGAGCGCCTCATCATCTATACTGATGCCAGTCTCTTAGGCTGGGAGGGTGCACCTAGGAGACACTGCGGTGCAAAGCTTCTGGTCCCCGTTGGAGTCCAAACGGAGCATCAATTATCTGGAGCTCCAGACAGTCATCCTCACGCTCAGGAGGCTGGAACCTCACATAAAGGGTCGGGACCTGCTAATTTACAGACAACATCTGCACAAAGGCCCACCTAAACCGGCAAGGCAGAACAAGATCAAAGGCTCTTCAACACCTCGCTTGGTCTATCTTCCTTTGGACGGAAACCCGGGTCCCATCCATCAGGTCGGAATACATCCCAGGGGTGGACAACGGTCTAAGGTTGATAGATATGCAACTAGGGATGTTGCATTCAGTCACAGGGTACTTCAGACAGCTGTTAACCCGAGTCAGACAGCCCTCCCTTAGAACACTCCTGGGGTAGTGGTTCCCGTTTGCATCATCGAGCCCATCACAGAGGTTCCCACTGGAGAATGGTAAGGTTGGTACTTACAGTAAATCTCCATTTTCTGTGGGCTCCGTAATGGGACCGGTGTCCTGCCTGCTCAGCCTGACTCTGAGAGTTAACGTTTGTTCTCCCTTTTTTCTTGCCCGCTGTATTCTCCCAGGTATCATTATTATTATGCATTTTTTCCTAGTTGGGGATTTTTTTTATTGCAAGGTATATGATTATGGTTCTCCTTCAATAAAATTAAGTTTTTTAAACTTGGTCAAGGAGAGTAGTGGTGTCTGCATAGTGTATCAGCTTTCTAGTTTTCAGGGCATGGCCTACAGCAGTGTTGGCGAACCTTTTTGAGGTTCCGTGCTGAAAGTATGTGCGTATGCACACATGCACATGGCCACATGCCACTGTACCCCCCCAGCATGAACACGGATGCATGCAAACTCCTCCACGCTCCCACTATGCATGTGCATGTGAACTCCTCCTCTGCATATCCACACCCTCCTCTCCGCCAGCCATCTGATTTTCTGACCTCTCCCAAGCATGCGTGGGGGCGAGGACGC
>JANHGC010002206.1:145144-159246 GCA_027560395.1 Boaedon fuliginosus | reverse complement strand
TGAAGACCCAGCTTTGCCGGCAAGCGTGGACCTAACATCTTGTCCTTCCCTTCCCCATGTATGATTGAGTGAGCGAAAGTGTTTTTGGTTTTTATTGTATAGGTTTGATATCTTATTGTATTGTTCGCCACCTCGAGTTCCCCGAATGGGTGAAGAGAGGTGGGATATAAATCAAAATAATAAATAAATAAATAAATAAATAAATAAATAAATAAATAAATAAATAAATTATAAAGATGTATCCTTATGGGATACATTACAGAGCAAAACAGCACAACAACTGCATAAAATCAAGTGTCTCCAAGAAACTATCTATACATAACTGGAAACTGTCTACCACATATTTCACATAGACTTCACAAAGGAGCTCTCATCCACTGAATGACAAAAGTTCTCAGTCTGTGTAAGAGGCACTTTCAGGTCAGATAAATATTATATTAAATTAAATTATTGTATGTGGAATGAAAAAAGATAGTCTCAGTGAAGTAAATATAACCTGTTCATTCTGTACAAATTAAGTTCAATAACTAACTAACTGCAAGCAATAATATACTGTATGCCACGTCTCACAGTTGTATTTTTCAAAGGAGGTTAACTAGAAAGTCTTCTAAGGGAGGCTGAGGGAGTTTCTAAAATGGTACAATATCTTTTGATAGCTTTCAGCTCTAGAGATTTATCTAAGTTCTACAATGCTACTATTATGCCTTTGCTCTCCATTTTGAAATGTTCACTTTATTCACTTAGAAAAAGGTAATCTTTGATTCTTAAGAAGTACTATCATTGAAGAGAGATGTGCCTCATGGTTAAGCTGTCGTCCTATAAAATGGATTGCTTTCCTGTTCCACTGGGCAAAAACTTGATGAAGTACGATGGGGATGATGATGCAAGCCAAGCTGCAGGTAGACAAGAATTGAGTGTGTGTGACACTGATGTGGGAGAATATGGCAGTGTTCATTTCTTCTCTTTTTTTTTCAGGAGTTTGGAGTGTCATAAGAATATTACATTTTAAAGTATATATTTCTTGAATGTCAAACTGAAATAAATCTCATCACTAATTTTTGGCAATTGTGGTGCATATTTTCGATATATGATATGAAAAAATGTTAATACCCGGCACAAAGAGGATGTGGGGTACATGTTGTCCACCCTGGTATAAGCTATACTTGTGTAGACTCACACAGGTTTAAAATAAGGGCAAAGATATCATAATTTCAATTGGCCAATTTAACATTACAAAATATATACTTCTATTAGTTAATTATTTATAGCTTGCCTATCTCTTGGCATGTTACAATCCATTAAATTATATAAGGAGTGATGATGAGTAATAACCATATAGCAAATATTTATATTCTAGAACAGATTAAGTAAAGATATCAATTAACCCCATAATTGTATTCCTAGTCTTGATTAAAATTTTGTTTGCTAAGTGAAACCTGAAACAAAAATATACAATATAAAAATGCTTGGGATTTTCTCAGTATTTTACAAATTTTAATTCAGTTCATTTCTATACCACTCTTCTTAATTTAAAAAAATGGCATTTGCATTCATTTTTACAGTAATTACTTTTACTATAATTTTTCATTTTGAATGTTATTTTACTAAAATATTTTCTGCAGTTATTTTTCAAAATGAACTATATGTATTATTTATGCATTCTTTTTTCATATATGTCTCTTTCAGCACATATTTTTTTATAATAGGCATATATGGTAAGCCAATTGCAACTCTTCATGGAGAATGAGGCCCTGGGATCCTGACTTTCACATATCCCAATTATATTATTTGATTGCACAGTTCAAGAGGC
This sequence comes from Boaedon fuliginosus, assembly GCA_027560395.1. Classification (NCBI taxonomy): domain Eukaryota; kingdom Metazoa; phylum Chordata; class Lepidosauria; order Squamata; family Lamprophiidae; genus Boaedon; species Boaedon fuliginosus. The sequence continues at coordinate 157,436 of JANHGC010002206.1, read as the reverse complement.
TGCTTTGAAAGTTTCTCAGAAGATGATGTTGATACAAAATACAGCAGCCAGTGTATTGGCACTGCTATACACACAATAGTATCAGTGTTGCAAGCATTAGTTAATATACCCTTTTGGCTACAATTCAAATTGTTGTTTTGGAGCTTAAAGTCTAATTTGGTTTGGCATCCAGGTATCTGCAGAACTATCTGGATTTTACTTTATTTATTTATTATTTATTTATTTAATTAAACTTATAGGTCACACAATCCCACGGGACTCGGGGTGGCTCACAACATATATAAAAACACCATACAAAAATTTTAAAAAAATTACTATATTTTATTTTATTTTGCTTTGCTTTGTTTTTATTATTTTATTTTATTCCTGCCTTTATTATTTTTATAAATACCTTCAGATAGTGAACACACCTTATACACATTTATCCTTCTATTTTGCCCATAACATGTGAGATGAATTGGACTGAAAAAAATGACTGGCCCGAAGTTAAACGGCTAGCCTTAATGCCAAAGGAAGGGACTTGAACTTACAATTTCCTGCTTTTTAGCCTGGTCTTTTAACTGCCAAAGGAGATTTGTAGGGGATTTTGGGTGCCAGTTCTCTGGAACAGCTTCCCCATCTGACATCCAGTTAAAAGCTTTAATCCTGAACCTTAGGAAGGCTGCCAAAACAAAGCTATTCAGGAAAAGTTGGGGATTGGAGGGGGATAAGCTTCTTACTGAGTTGCATCATCATCATCAGTCATCATCATCAGTCATAATCATTTTAGCTTATAATATATCAGCTTGAAGAATAAAAAAAAATAAGGTTACAAAAAATAAAATGAAAAAATAGAACAAAAATAAAAAATATTGTTAAGGAGAATTTGGTGGCATATTCTTCCCTTGCCATCCTTCCCCTCAATCACTAACTAACTACTTAAATATTTATGCTATATGTTTAATATTTAATATCACACATTGGAGTTTTTTGCTTATATCTTTTAAAGTATTTTATCTGTTGTTTTTAATTGGTCTCGTGACGTTTTCCTAGAAGTCATGTTCCAAATACATGAATCTAATTTCCTGTGTGATGTGTTGTACATTAAAGAAACAGTCATGCTTAAATTTGATTAAACTTATGTATAGTGTACATGCTGTCATATTTACTATTTTTTGTCTTCCAATCATGCATCATCAGCCAATTTTCATTTTAATTGTTTTATCTAATGCCAGAATTTAGACTATATTTGTAACTTGCTGTTTGGATCTTTTGGCCCTGACTCCCTTATATCTCCCCCCGGAGATGATTGTATGATTGGGTGAATGAATGGGTTTTGATTATATTACTGTATAGGACTGTATTTTTATTGTTATTGTTGCCGCCTCGAGTTCCCCTTCGGGGTGAAGAGAGGCGGGGTATAAATCTAATAAATTGAATTGAAATTGAATTGAATACCTGGTCTGCAATTGCCTGATTCCTAGAACGAAGTGTAGTTGTATAAATTGCTTATCAAATAGGTAGAATTATGATATTAATTTCAAGCAGCTTATATTCAGAGTATCAATAATGAAGCACAACAGCCAACATTTCAAAATCATTCAGGATTTAGGGGACAAAAATACATGGTTACGATTTTGATAGTTGGTGAAAAACCAAACCGGATTGTTATCAGTCACTGTCTTCTACTTGAAGAGCATATGCATACTCTTCATACATGCATACATACATACTATCACAAACAAATTTGTTTTTTTTTTTGAGACAATATATCGTATCTGAAACTATGCATATCTCTAACTGTTACTGATCACAATTTGAAGTAACCATTCATGGTAGTGAAGCCATTGAAAAACTCAGGAAAATTAGTAGAATGTAAATATAATATACAATTATGCTTGACTCTCCTTAAAATGCTATGTTGCTATTGTTGTTCTTACATACCATAGTATTCTGTACTGTACGCACAATGGCTTACATGTTGCCCAATTTCTCTAGAATATATACAACAGGAGAATTTGAAAGCTTTATGGAATTATTTAAAGAGAGATTGCCAAGCTGAAACCAACCATGCAGAACATTTCAAAACCAAATACAAAATAGAATGTGACTGCTTGCCATAATATTTCTCCAGGAGGAAGTCTGTGGTGGGCTCTGTGCTAGACAGCGGCAGGAATTCCTGCAAGATTACAATTCTCATGCACAGAAATTCAACAAGGGTGAAATTCTTGCTATTCATATGAAATGAAATGCAACTCATGATTGTTGTTCATCCTCACAGCAGGATTTGCATGTATATATATTTAATAAATAACTAAATAGATTAATAAACAAAACTCTTCCTGCTTGTATATTGAAGGTTGGGATTGGGGAATACAAATATACATTTTACTGAAAACCTTTAAAATAGTATTTCAGCAGGGAAAAATGTGACAAGTAATGTGGTCACTAATATTTTTCCCCTCAAAAGAGAAAACTATTTTTCCCTTTGAACTGATTTGTATTGCATTAAAATTAAGCTAACAAAATGTCCCTCTGTATATATTTTTAACTATTTTTTTTTAAAAAAATGCCAACAAACCTGAAATTACTTTGGAGATGATGAATGAAATTTCAACTTCAAATTTTGAAATGTAACAAAAAATTAAGAACATCAATAACCAGGAACTTTGTTTCTGAAAACAATCACCATTTTAATATGATACCGATCTGTACTAAAACATAACATTTCCATGGAATGGTGGACAATTAGCTGCCTGAGGGAGTGAATAGCACAATATGCCAACAGGAACAAGTTCTCCATTTATTTTAAGATGTCAGGAATAATACAAAAAAATTCTGAAACAGAGGAACAATAAAATCAGGTGAAAGTGGCCCGGGAAATGAAACTTGGCATCCACACAATAGTAAGATTAGAGTTGTTGTTGTTGCTGCTGTTGTTGTTATATTTATTATTATTATTATTATTATTATTATTATTATTATTATTATTATTATTATTATTATTATTATTATTATTATTATTTCTATCCCACCTCTCTTCACCATTCGGGGAACTCGAGGCGGCACAGTTCTTGCAGTTGAAGTGGAATTGTATCTATGCAAGTTGATTTAATAATAACTACAAGTTCAATGATAGCGATAAGTATATTCTATACTTTCCCTGGCTCTGTTCTATCATTTCATTGTCAGTAACGCTGTGTTAAAACAAGAAATGACCATAAAAAACCCCCCTCTTTTAAATAAATGCTAAGAAATGTGATTAAGAGCCAAAATTGATTGTTCTAGGCCTAGTCACTATTTAATTATAATTATATTTTGGATCTTACACCAAGGAAGTAGGTACACCAAACATTTTGAAACAGTAACAATTTTATTCTAAAAGAAAAATACAATTTTAAAGATCATATATCTTAGTAAAAACTTGTTAGTAACCATCCAACTACAGAGAAGTAGAACGGCTTAAATGAGTGTTTTGAAAAATAGAGAGATGAAGTTGAAGGTCTCAGAATGAAAAATTCAAAGTTCAGATATTAATAGCTCATTATCAGGACTGGAGAATCCAGAGCCAGTTAATACATTGTGGACAGGCATGCAATGTAGGAGTGAAAATTTGAAATGACTTTGATATGTAATGTTAGAACTCCTACATTTTGAATTAGGTTTTTGTTCAAATTTCATAGGAGAGAGTTTTATTGTATCTAACACTATCCAGTTTCAACTTCTGGCAGGCTTAATACTATAGACAGCCTAACCTGTGATCCAGAACACTTGGATTTAATTCACATTCCATCATTTCTAATAACCTGAGAGTACCTCTTTGTACAGGAAACACCTGACTACAAAGAGAATATCAATTTCCTCTGCTTCCTGATGGGTGCATTTTTAAAATATCATTTTATTGTAATTTTTTTAACTGTCTCTTTTTTCCCTCAACAACTGACTGATGGCTCAGCTCTAGATTAAATTCAGCTCAGTCCTAAACCTGCCATCTAGCAAGATGAAGAAACTTGCTGCCAGGTGGATCTGTAGGCAGTTTGCTCTCTTGCAGAGAACCAAATACATTGGGCTGTGTACAGCAAGTCTACTTTACTGAAAGCTATGTAAGTTCTGCACTTTGCATGGCAAAATTTTAAGATTTTATTACATTTTAATTATTAGGCTTGGGTAAATTTCCTGTATAGATGAAAAAGTGCAAAGAGTCAATGAGTCAGTCAAGTGAATAGTCAAGCCTTGGAAGTACCTGAATTGTTTTTGCTTAGAGCAAATAATCATGCTAAGAAATGCATACAATTAATTCTATAAAAATATTCCAGACAAATCTACAAAGGTTGATATATAGGAAGAATATATAAAATGGATATGTGAATTAAAAAAAACAACTCAAAATGGTCTCAATAAATATGTATGTATGGAGAGGATCAATCCATATATACATCAATCACAGATGAATGCAAATCCCCCATATCATAAAACCCGTTGTAGCAAAGAATTTTATATTTTAAGTAACCGAGTTTATTCAGAATGAAATCCATAATAATATTCTTTGGACTCTTTTTTGTGTATATTTTTAAATTGGCCATAATTTTATTTAGGTTCCTTGTGACAATGGAAAATAGATAAATACATGTTTAAAAACAGAATAGAACAGAGTTGTTATACAGTATAATACTGGTGAGAGGCAGAGAAGGTTGCCTTGTTCAACATGGAAGCAGGAAGCTAAAGTAATATGGGTCAATAAGGAAGGTAGAAGTGCTTTGGCTGCAGTTCTTTAAGGTAGAAATAAGAGATATACTGAATATATAGCCTTTTCTTTTTCTTGTTCTCCCTGCTAATTATCATTTAATCTTCCGTACTATCATTGACATTTGTACAACATAATAGTAACACACTGAAAATTAATGTCATATAATAGACAGCAATCCATACAATGGAATGGGAAACTCTGATCTATTTTTATATATAAAGAAAATTATAGGATTATGAATGTTTTCAGATTTCCAGATCAACGTTAACAAGAAAGCACATCAGAAATTCTGCAATAACCAAATGTCCTTTCAGTCTCCCTGACAATTCCACCATCTAATCTGGAGAGCATTCTCATTTGGTTTGCCAAATTGTAATGATTACTGTTAGAGCTGAATTTTTAATGGGTGAAGTAAGTATGTTCTAATTTCTTTCATTTCATTTTTTAAACAGTATTTCAAGTTTATAAACAATTTTTAAAAATATTTATTTTTACTCATCTAAAAAAAACAAGTGTCCAACCCCCTTTCCCCCCCCAAAAGATTAAAATTTAGACAACAGTGAGAATCTGAATTGCCATGCTAGGCCAAGCTTATTTTATTACACACATTTTGCTTTCTAAGAACTAATTAAATTCATAATGTAAACATGAAGCATACAGAGTTAAAAGTCAAGGCCACAGTATTTCTGATTGTCGTTTATTTATGTCTTTGGTTGGCCGAGATCAACTCGTAGTGTATAAATGCATAAGTTATATAATTATTATATCAAAAGAAAAAATAACACTGACTTGTATAATTCATTCTGACAAACGCACAGCGTTCGCGACTCGGAAAGAAAAATTGGCGCTGCCTAACAAATATGTCTATTGGCAATTGGGTTTTGTTCTTTATAACTAAGTAGACAACAACTTCCTTTAAGAAGAATGAGGTTTGAAGTGTTATTTTAAATAGCACACAATTCCAGTTTAATATCTTTATAGAGAGATGCATACTTCGATTACCACTATTTCTCCCTCTTTTGACTTAAAAATAAAGGCTTTGTTTTTTTTTTTTTTTGATAATACTGAAAATGGCTTAATACATACTATGGTATTTGTCATGTCCAAGCAAATAATTCTTCAAAAACTGTCAGTTTCTCCCTCTTTAAAAGAAATACTTTTTCCTTCATCTTTATCACCCCATGTCCTCCTGTTCCTTTCCTCTACATTTATCAGACACAGGGTTTTAATAGTGCTCCTGTGAGCTCCTATTTATTGCAACAGCGTCTGCACAGGAGCACCTCCTGACATTTGAACCCTTAGTCTACAATCATACACTTGCCCTTAGCACATTCTCAAATCCAATGTTTGGCTCAGAGCTGTATAACGTTATCAAGAAACTTTAACTTGTATTGTGTTCACAGTTTTGAAATATCTGATCCCTCCCTCTTGATGGAACACAGTCTATTTTATCCCAACCACAACATGGTCTGCTCTAGAAATATATTTATCCTACTTTTTACATATTTGGTTTTTTTTTTGTAAAAAAAATAGTTTTTTATGCATTTATATATTCATGTATTGCATCCAAGTTCGTAATAGAATATCCTTGTATTACTTTACTGTGATATGAAAAAAGGCATAGTAATCTTATACATTTCTTCTGGCCCCATGTTCTAGTTATTATCACAAACTTTTACCTAGAGAAGTATTTCCTTTTTTCATGTTTAGACTTGATGTCAACATATTTAGTAGCATCTTTACACTTTTTAATCTCTCTATATAAAAAAGTTTGTTTTATATCCTGGTCAGTATTATCAGTCTTTCAGGCACATTTTGTTCAGCTTTGCTGGTTCTAATTCCTTGTATTCCAGGAAAACACATCCTTTAAAATATTATTCCCTCTTTAGTAGTAAGTGCCAAGGTGAGAAGGCATATGAGTGGTTGGGAGCCTAGTGTTGGGATAGATGCTTCCAGTTGGTGAATTCCAGTATGGACTGGGTCCAGCAAAAAAGTTGGAGGAAGTAACAGGCAAAGCAGGAGGATGAGGAGCAACAAAGTTCATTTTTTGAGGGTGTGCATGATAGGAACTCATGTAGGGCAGGTCTGATGGATATTTGTAGATGGATGATTCTGGAGGATGTGGCTGAAGGGCTTGAGCAATTCCATGGAAGTCAAATTTGTAGGCATAACGTTTACCATGGACCTTAGTCATTATATTTTTGTCATAATAATAACGAAGAGCACGACTGAGCTTGTCATAGTTCATATTGGGTTTGCTCTTCCTTTCCCCCCAGCGCCGTGCAACTTCATCAGGGTCAGTCATCTTGAACTCTCCATTGGTACCTTCCCAAGTGATGCAATTAGAATTGGAGCTATCTGACAGAAGCTCCAACAAAAACTGCCACAGCTGTATCTGCCCACTCCCTGTAAGTAGGGGGGGGGGAAAGAAGACTCATTAGAGACATTTATTAGAAATTAACACAAAAACTGTCTAGCCCACCACTAGTGAACCAGCAAATCAGACCACCAGCTGGCCCCACCCCTGCCTATTTTTCTGACCATTTCTGGCCATTTGGGGGGCAAAAAAAGCCTAAAAAATGGCCTGGAGATGGCTTGGAAACAGCCCAAAAAACAGGCCGTTTTTTGGGCTGTTTCCAGGCCATTTCCAGGTCAATTTTCAGGCTGTGTTTCCAGCCAAAATTGGCCTGAAAATGGCCTGGAAGCAACCCGAAAAACAGTCCATTTTTCAAGCTGTTTCCAGGCCGATTTTTCAGGATGTCTTTCCAGCAAAAATCAGTCTGAAAATGGCCCCAAAACTGGCCGAAAAATGGACGGGGGCAGGGCCAGCCAGTGGTGGGATTAGCCCTAACTGTCTGAATTTACATCTTCCTTTGAGGCGAGTGGCTGGGAGGTGGGGCTGGGTGTGATCTGTGACATACGCCCACCAAACCAAGCCATGCCCACAAAACCAGTTGTTTAAAAAAATGAATCCCACCACTGCCTCTAAGGTGCCCTTTCTCTGTTCCTAAGCCGATTCACCTGCTTTGACAAGATAAGGAACATATGAGGGGACCAAAGATATGCAAAGATATCACAATTATATATACAGTACACTTCCACCCAAAGCTGTCTTCTGTGTGTTCATGAGAAAAGCAGAAAAGATCTTCAAAACATGGCAACTCCTATTCTTTGTATACAATCCTTGACTCATCATCCACAGCATGTGATTTTTGAAGTTTAGCCCCGTGAAAGTAAGCTACTGCAGTTAGGTTCCACTGAAGGCAATGTTTACTCTTTATTATTTAGGAAGATCAAATTACTTATTTTTAAAATAAATGTTTTAACAATTTGCACTATGTATTGATTAACACTATAAGTTTATTCTTCAGCATGGCCACTGTTTTATTGGAACCTTTGCTAGATAGTCATTTACTTTTGAATTGGAAGTAGACAGCCTTTTTTTCAGTTTTGTATCAGGATAACCATTTAGAAGTAAACTTTATGAGTAAACGTAAGTAAATCTATGAATAAATTTCATAAAAACACTTTCTTATTGTTAATTGTTGTTTTAAGTAACCCAGATTAGATTGGTAGGATCCAAGCAGCCACACTAAAAATTTTAGGACCTATACTTGTTTTTCTAATACTGCAGATCAGGGGTGGGTTTCAACCAGTGTAACAACCGGTTTGGTCGACTTTTGTAAAAAAAAAAAAAAATCTTTTTGGCCCTCCCACCTGGTCCGAAAGCAGAAAAACAGCTGAGGTGCACTACCGCTGGTCAGCTGTGCGGCAAACAGAGTGAATAAAGGTAGGTATACCGCCCAGGCAGGCAGAAGGGCCAAAAAAAATGTTTTTTAATCCCCCCCCCCCTTAACAAAAGCCGACCAAACCAGTTCACTAGCACCGGGCAGCCTTAACAAACGGTTCACCCAAACTGGGGCGAACTGGCAGAAACTCATCCCTGCTGCAGATCTCCTCTAATATATTAACATGGTCTGAAAAGGAGCAGGTTTTCAAAAACACTCAGTGACATATTGGTAGAGCTTTTGGAGACTTCTCTTCTTTCACTTTTTTCTCCTGCAGTTAAAATTAAACACAATTTTGATGACAATGACAGACTCATGGAATACAGAAATACCAGCTATCATCACTTGATCTTTTGGGTAATTAATACATTTCTTATTTTCAGGTAAAATTGCTAAAGCATTATATATTTTATTATACCTGGATTTGCAAGACGACTGCTTGTTGGACCAAGAATTTGATAAGGATCTAAATCAAGATTAAAAATAGACATAAGCAAAAATTATGTAAGAAATTTAAAAATGTTTCTAAACTAAATGCAGAAGATTAATATGCATGATCACAATAATGTTAACATATATAAACTATATTTATCTCCAAAGTAAATCTTCCATCAGTTAAAACAAATACATTCCGATACTCATATCATACTCAGTTCTATTCAGAATATAGCTGCATGGTGACCTAGTGGTGAAGCTGCTGGCCTTCCACTCGGAAGGTTGAAAGTTCAATCCTAGATAGCAGCAAATGATTATCTCTTAGGGCGCAAAGAAAAAAAAATTTGCAGTGAACCCTGTACGGTTCATCAGGCCCAGAAATGTTCAGGTTCATCTACTCGCCCTGACTCTACCCCAAATTACAGGATTACAGGGCCCTCAAAAGGGAGTTTATTCTAGTAACTCTAGACAGGATTACAACAAAATTCTTCGTGCTTACTTGTACTCCTTAGTTAAGTTGTGATGGTTTGTCAGTCAAGGTCAATTTAATCAGTTTTACTGCCATCATGACAGAAATATGAAGGCTTTGAGACATGAAGAGTAATGGACAGAGTTAAGTGGATATATATATATATATGTGTGTGTGTGTGTGTGTGTACACACACACATTCATACTTACATTCATACATACATACATACATACATACACACATATACATATATATTTCCAATAAGAAGTTTAGGAGGAGGTACTAACATCTATAACATTTTATTCAGGATTTCTCTCTTAAATAGAGATACAGTATATTTGACCCTAATCTTCTAGGAATTTAACCAGGGAAAGGTTCAGATTCCAACATAATACAAAAAGGACAACATTTATCTCTCTTTCCATGAAAATCCATTGTGGTTAAACATTATTTTTATTTCTGTCCTTGGCAGAGCCAAGGACCTTATATCATTTTCAATTTAGTAGACAGGTTTTGCACATTACATTTATTTATCTTTCTACTTGCATGACAGCTATCTTCATTATTTTAAAATAATTTGAAAAACAGTAGATAATACAGTACATTTAGTTTTTGACTATATATAAGATGGCTACTGCCTGTCCATAGTGCTCACACTAAGCATAAACTACTGAACATTTTCTATCACCTTTAGAATACAAAATATGCCCAACCAAAGACATACCCAACTGAGGACGCTGGTCTTCTGTTTTGGTCACAGCTGAAGATGATGCTTGGGCAGCTAAAAACAGAAAACCAAACCAAAACCTTTATTACCATCTATGTCAAAGAGAGATATAATCGATATTCTTTGGAATGAAGGTACTTGGTACTTTAATCATAATAATAACAATCTCACAGAAATAATATGAAATCTTGGTTTCAGAACAGCAGACATTGTGAAGAAATGGATATCAGTTTTTTTGTTATCAGTTTGTTCTTGGTACTTGTCCAATATGACTTGAGGATCTGCATGTTTTTTGCACTGTGCTTATCTAGTTTTTAATAGCAAAACTACCAATATCGGTTACAATTAAGGTGTTTGCTCATTAGCTGGGTTGTCACAGGGCCTAAGAGGGTGTGATTGGTTCAAAATCATCCATTTGGCTTCCATAACTAAGGGACAACTAGAATAGGGATTCCCTGTTCATAGCCTATCACATCTGGCTGAATTATTATTGTTCATGAAATGTGTATGCCACTTGACTTCCAGCAACCTTGAAGATCAAACGTATTGATTATACAGTAGTTACTTAATGTACTCATGATTTTATCATGACACTCTAATTTATTAATATGTTCTCTAAAAACAGATAATGAAGGTCAGGATTTTTTAAAAATATGTTTTATATTGGTTGCTTTAAGTATGAAATTTGTGAGAGTGAAATGCTTTAGAAATAATCATGGTACTTCTACTGGATTTTCAGTCACTATATATTTTACCTTTTGATTGAGGAGCAGGATGACCATGACTTGTCCATGCTGATCTTCTGGCTGGTTCATAAGGCATATCTGTGTGCAGAAGAAATCACTATAAGTAGATCTGATAGAAAATAGGAATGCTGCTTTAGGCCAAATGTCTGTCATCTGGTAGCTCTTGAAATTAGTAGTATTCCTGAGGGCAAAATATTCACCACAACATAAAATTCAACATTATTCTCACAGCAGTCTACTTAACTGCCACTGTATTAAAAAAAATCTTCCTGGAGTTATAAACATATACAATGTTTGACATTTGTCCATCTATTATTGCATCACATTGTATTGCATTATTGTGTTCATTTGATTTGTATGATTCTGTTCTATTTTGCATAGTAAAGTACCAAGATAATTAACAAAATTAAAGATGAATTATATTAATATTAAAATCATGGAAACAGTAGTCTTTATGATTCTGCATTCTTTTGTCTCATTTTTAGAAAGCTCCAATTGATTATATGCATACATGTATTAGTTATATTAATGGAGATGTGACACTGCCATCAGATATATAGCTATGAACCTTTCTTGCCAAATTTGCCCTTATGAGAAAGTTATGTGACAGAATTATCTGTCATATTATGGCTATTCTACCGCTATGAGTTTTCATTATAACACGGAAATAAGTTTAAGAAAATTTAATGAGGACTTGACATTGTAAAATTAATTTAAGGATATTCATACAACAGTATTAAAAATATCCTCAAGTGAACAGTTTGCATGACCACATTCAAAATATCCTTTTTTTTTAGTTTACATTTCAAGACATTTATGTTAAGGTGCATAGCAGCATCTTCAAAATATATATTGTTGTGGAATATACACAATTTATATATTCTTGGAAAAGCAATAAGATTGTAATGTAACAGATTCCTTCAGAAGAAAAATGTATTAAAACATGAAATTGTGCCAGTCATGTTTATTCATTTTTCCAAATGAAAGCTACTTCCTTTCTTTTTGCATCTTTATTTGAGAAGAATTTCTATAATACCTTTTGAAGATCAGTCTCAAGTTTTTTTTAATGTAATATGCATAAGGGATATGTGTGCATTAAGGCCTATAAGAAGTTTTGCTCCGGGTGGAAATTCATTTTAAAAAGCAAACAATTCCAAAATGATCTGTCTTCTTCCACACAATCTTTTTCACTCCTTACATTTGGCTGTGTGTTAAAACATTTGGCTGTGTGTTTTGTTCCTGCTCTGTTCCTTTCTTATTACCGTATATACTCGAGTATAAGCCGACCTGAATATAAGCCGAGGTACCTAACTTTACCTACGTAAACTGGAAAAACTTATTGACTCGAGTATAAGCCGAGGGTGAGATTCCAGAACATTTCAAATTATTCTGTTTCACCT
>JANHGC010002204.1:71959-92850 GCA_027560395.1 Boaedon fuliginosus | reverse complement strand
CGCCGCCTCGAGTTCCCCTGATTGGGGAAGAGAGGCGGGATATAAATCCAATAAATAAATAAATAAATAAATAAATAAATTAATTAATTAATTAAAGAGAAAACCAACCTAAGGAAAAAGTTTCTGATAGTTAGAACAATTGATCAGTGGAATGATTTGCTTCTAGAAGTTGTGACTACTCCAACACTAGAGATTTTATTAAGAAGAGATTGGACAGCTATTTGTCTGAAATGGAATAATTTCCTGCTTGAGCTCGGGGTTTCCTGTTTGAACTGGGAGTTGGATTAGAAGATCTCTGAGGTACCTTCCAACTCTGTTATTTTGTTATTCAGTTATATGGTTGGAAGAAACATTGATGACTGCATGTTAGCATTTCAAGGTGACAGTTGTATGACTGTCTGCTTTGTAAGGATGAGGGAATGGAAACAGAGCTATATAAAAAACAGCTTTCTCTGTCAGAACCAATATAAGTAAAATTTGAATGAACCTCTTAACCTAATGACATTTGAGTTTTTGGTTTTCTTTTAACCATGTTCGAATAAAGGAACTATTACTTCTAAACCTCCAGGTCTAATAACGCATTTCTCCCATTCTCCCTCTTTCTCTCTTAAGCTGATAGCATTCACACCTGGATGTAGCCTGAGGGGATAGAGAATGGTGCAAGTCTAAACAGAGCCACAAATCCACTCATTTTATACAAGGAAGGTAAAAATTCAGAGAAGTCCCATGTATTTATCTGATAGTTGGTTCTCGGTCCTGGTCCTATGTGCTATGAAGCAAACAACACTGGGCTCTCCCCCACCCCCGCTCCCTAAAACAGATATTATGGGTAACATTCAAGGCCAATTATTATAGTTGTCCTCACTGGGACATGCAAAATACAGGTTCTGCATTTCAGAGAGTCATGTTACAATATATCATCAAAGGTGTGCTATGTATCATTTCAAATTAAAATAAAGAAACGAAAATGTGATTTTATATTGCTGGACCTATGTTAGAATTTGGTTCATGCAAATATCTATTGTGTACTTATTATGTTATTTTAAATTATCAGTATGACACATTTGTGATCATTTGTGAGAAGTATCATTCTAGAAATATATTCAGTAGAAGTAACGGCTATAGGATTGCAGTCAAAAACAGTTTATAAACACCTATTATTGCAATTACAGAAAAGAGACTTGCAAGAAAATCTGTTATTTAGCATTTACTCTCCAGCGTAATTCTATATCATGTCAAATTTAATTTGTCTTCCATTTCTTTCAGTATCATTAAAAAAAACACCTTTCTGAATAAGTTTCTTCCTCTGATACATAATTCAAAGATGGGAAAAAAATGCTCCAAGGATAGAAAATCCTCAAATTAAGTTCATAGTTGGGCATGCTAAAGGAAAAAAAATGACATCCATTATTCTTGCTAATCTGTAAAAGTGTTTAGGAAGTTGAACACATGAAAAAGAAATAAAGGAAAGGGGGAAAATGGGGGCTGATAAAGTTTCTGGCTACAATACAGGAGACATATCATTACCATATGATGTACTGTGGGTGTCAGCAGCCTGGAGTCTTTTCATTGAGGAAAACGTTGCTTTTTAACGGTGCTATGGAATAGAAGAAGCAGGAGGGGTTCTTACCAAGTGACAGTCTCGCCTCACTGAACTACCCCTCCTCCTTTCCACACCTGCAGGATCTTCTGCCTGGCTCTTTTTGGTTAATTGCATCTCAGCTCCAAGAGTGCCTATTGCAAATCTGTGGATGAAAAGGTATGGCTTTCATTAATGAATGTCCTGAATGTATTTTCACTTTTAAAAAGCAAAATCTTTCTGAGAGTGTAAGAAAAGTTGTGGGAGGAAATGTTGTGGGAGGGGGGGAAATGTTGTATTTGTAATATTTGAGAACATTATTGAGAACATTAAATATTTCCTAACCATATTTTACATTTTAGGGAGATTTTGTTGTTTTAGAATGCTGCTTAAGACATTTTGCAGCTATGGATTTTCTTGCCTTGTGGAGTTTGGAGTGGGTGATATTGTAAGATGAAAGAACTGTGAGATTTCATGTTTGCACTTGAATAACTGGAACGTTTTTCTTCCCAATGATTATTTTAAATTAAAGGGGGAATTCAGTCTTCATAGGATCAAAGATCCTTCTAAACATTCTAAAGTTGTATATTTAGTATGTATATAGTGATTAGATATTTTAGACAGGAAAATTCTCAGCTGAAAAGTACTAAAAACAAACAAACGGAGCTGTACAGTGGTAAAAGCAAAGAACTGTAAATGCACTACCCCGTCTGAAAATTGATATTTATATGTTTCTCTAAGACTCTGACTGTATCCTGCAGAATACCATATTTAACTCACCAGTTAGCAATACCTAATAAGTTTTAGGTACCTGAAATCCATTTACAACTTTATCAAAGGATGATTATAAAAGGATAATTCTGAAGTAAAACAGAACTGTAGTTTCCTCTTGTCTAAAAGGAAAATAAAGTATTGTCTTCCACCAGTCAGTTAAGTTAAATATTTATTCCAAGGATAGTGGCTACAGCTGATCCATCTAAAACCTTGGATAGAAATACCACAACAAAATGCAGTATGCACCACCACCTCTGTGCTCTGTGTAATGTAATGTATTGTTTCAAAATACGTTTCCCATAACTAGTTTGTAGTTTTTGTTGCTTGAGGAATTTAGAGGTTTTATATATTTCTTCATAACCATGCATGTTTATTCTGAATTTCCTATTCAAATTTATGCAGAAGAATATCCTATTAGGCACATGGGAATCGCTCCCATTATGCAGTCATGGAGAAATGGATGGAAGATCCTACAGTTACTAAAGAATACAGCAGGATAAGGCCCATAGTTAAGGGCAGAATGACCTTGTTTAATTACTAGATTATTAAAATGCTTTTAAAGACAGCATTTTAATAATTCATAAGAATTGGTTCTGATTTAAATGTAAATGTCATGTACCATTTATACCTCCAAATCAATAATTAAAATTAATCTTTAATTGAAAACAATCCTTTAAAGTATACATTATCTAATCCAAAGCACCCCTTTGTTTAGTGTAATATTTCATTACTATTAGAGAATTAAAAATCATCATCCTATGAATTAGTCTATATCTCATGACCAATTTGATGTCCCAAATAGCAATTTTAGTATATACTATATTTTAATTTTAATGCCCTTGAGCATGTGTTTCCCTGATATTCCTTTGAAATAGAAAAATATATTTATTCACTATACCTAATAAATCAATTAATGCAAAATAAGAGTAAAATTTCTGGACACTCTAAACTATCTACATAGCTTTGGGTTGAGGTAAACTTTAGAGTGTTAGGACTGAACTGGGAGATCTGGGTGCAGATTTATATCCCATAATACAACTTAAGAGGTGACTTTGGGGCATTTTCCTCTCCTGCTTTTCTCCCATAAGATGATTATGGGAACAAAAGGTAGTGCATGCATATATGAAGGAATCATGTGGATAATCCAATGTTTCACAAAGGAGAATTCACTTGTATAATGGAGGGTTTTTTTTTCTTCTTTTCTCCATTCTGTGCTGCATTCTATGCAGCCTTTTATGGAAGGCTGCAGAGAGAAGAGAAAATGCCTCCTCCTTATCCTAAGTCTTGAATAATTTCAACCTCTGGAAAACCAGATTGGATTTCATTCCTTAATTTGTACAAGGATTTCTATAATTTTGTTACTTCCGTTCTAATTTCCCTACAATTAAATAGATTACCTAGTAAATTACTATTTCAATAAAATGACATGCTTTTTTTTTTGGTATACGTTATAGTTTTCATATCAGTTTGGCAAATAGCAAGGTCTCATGCCACAAATATATATAAAGAACAAACAAGTAAATAATTTTTTTTTCACAACATCGGTGTTCGTGTGGGAAATAATTGTCAATTATCAACCATTTGCCTCATGAGACTTATGCTGATAAATACTTATTGACCCTAATTAGGATCAACAAAAGGGCAGAATTCATGCCACAGTGATACCATCTAAACTAGATCCAACGAAACAACAAGACAACATATTTTATTCTAAAAATGTATTAAGAACAGTGAGCATTTGTGTTTGTTTCATTTGTTCATTGAGCAATGAAATGTGGCTTTACTTTTTAATAATCTAGTAATACTATCAATCTTTTCTGTGATTTGGCTTGTGTTTGCTTTTGATCTTGTATACAAGTATACAAAGGGAGCTATATATACATTTATACTTATATAAATACTTTCGGCTCCTCCCATTTCTTGTTGCATCATTCACTCTGGAAGACCTGAATCTTCAATGAAATATCAGTTGCCTAATTACTAATTTGTACCATTTTATCAGCTTAAAGTTCATTTGTGCTATTATGATAACTGAAGGTTTTCTTCTTCCTTTAAACTGATGCATAAAGTTCATTTTATGAATTAAAACTTCCTTTCATAGGGTGTTACTACCTGATATCTTAGTTGATTGTCAAAATCAATCAACCAATCTCACCCACTTGAACCCCAGTCATAAGTTTCAGAACTTTAGAATAACCTCACAAATATAAAATGTAGGGGGAAAAGATTTCAGTCCAGTTTCTATGTTGACTAAGAACTAGAGATGGAAAGTTTGTATGCCTTTTATCCATCATTATTGTTCCAGAAAAGGCATCTGTTATTAATAAAATATAAGTCAAATCAGTGATATATACAACTGAATCTATGTTCCTTTTTGTAACTCTGGATTACAATGGTTTTCTGTTTCTTGTATAAATTGTGAAAATACAACCCCTCATTGTATTGACATGTGGATATATAGACAAAGATGCCCACATTTTCCTTTCATTCTATTCATTTGACAGGAAAAAACCCTACAATGCTAAAACTGTTTTAAAATAATTCAATAAAGGACTTCTAAAACATTTTTTTAAAATCCAAACTCTACCTAAAAGCTATATAATATAAGATGTAATAACAATATCATGCAAGAACAGATGGACCAGAAATGCCATAACTGGAGGTGTTTTCATGGGGTAAGAAGGTGTCAAATAACACAAGATACATCATGCTGCTGTAATACAAGCCCTGCCCCCTTAGTATATGCATTATGGCAGCACACACATGTATGAAATAGGTACAGTTTGGGTTGTAACAACACAATGATCTGTTGTCAGTTTGACAAAAGCACTGGATCCTTTGGATACTTTTGACCAGATATCTGGACAATGGCACTAGAATACTATTACACCAAAAGCTTCTTAAATGATAAATGTGCAAAAGATACCCGCATTATGTTTTCATCTTGTATACCTCTGCTTTGATTTCTAGATTCATTCCTGCTCTGCTGAATAGATGAACTAAATCATGAAACTGGCTATCCTTTTTCTTCTATTCCTGCCACTTTGCTTGGCCAAACCATTTTATCAAAGAGGCTTGTTTGATTTTATGCTTGAAGATGAAGCAGGATCTGGAACGCCTGAAACTACAGAATACCTCCATATGCCAGTATGCCCATTTCGCTGTCAGTGCCACCTCCGGGTTGTTCAGTGTTCCGATTTAGGTAAGTTGACTGAAATGTCAAATACTGATGCCATAAATCTGAAACCCTATATAGAGGCAGTGATGACAAAGTAAGCCATGAACTGAAAACCCTTTAAAGTTTTTTTTTTCTACATCACAAAATTTTGGTTTAATATTTGTGCTCACATTATGAGCTGCATTGTACTTGAGTGATAAAACAGTACATAGAAAAATAAAATATGAGCGTTAACCAAAGACCTTCGGCCCTATATCTTAAAAAGAATTTCAAATTGTCTTAAATTTCCTATTGAAATCATAAAAATTATATAAAAGTTTAAAAACAGTAAGATATACTGATTTTTTGAGCACATTATGAATTTCTGGATATAATTTTTGGATTGTTTTATAAATGTTTGAAAAAATGGGTGTATATTAATTGTTATCCATATTCATCTGCACTGAATTATTCCGTGAATTATATTTTCTTCAGTTTTGAATATGCCTGAGTAGAGGCAGTTAAGATGCTTTTTTGCTTATCAAAAAGCTTAGCATGCAAAATAAATAACTAAGAGAAACATATTTAAATTTAAAATCCTGTGGTGGTTTTATGAACTTCTAAAGGGTGTATCTATCTTGTATTCATAGCTGACTTTTTCTTAAAAAATTATTTTTAATGTTTTTAAAATGAAATGGTTGACATAGCTACAAATGATGCTATGGAATTTTGAATATAGTTTTGTTTCAATGAAGTGTTCCATTTACATATATTTATAGAATTCCTAAGATAAATACTGTCCTTACTCTAAAAGAGGAAATTGTTAGTTTGCCTGCTAGGTAGTTGTGTTGCCACAAGTAAGTTCCAAAGGATATAACAGAGTCCCACAGATAGTCTGTCCAAATGTCCTGTCAAAGATTCCAAGATTATATCCCAATCCATCAACATATTTTGTAACTCTAACAAATGATATGCATTGCTCGTATACCTAAGTATATGTTGCTTTATTCCAAATTACTGGGTTGAATAAATAGGAAATCTGCTTTCCCTTCTTCCCACATCAGCAATACTATTGCTTTGCAATCAGCAGTAGAAGCTCCCCAGATTCTAAGTGAATTAAAGTTGCTATGCTGTAACAAGACTAATTGCTGCTCTGCAGATTTCTCCATTTCTAATGGACAAGAGTAGAAAATGATACTATTGCCAAACATCAAAATACTGTGCACCACTTCTTGTGTAAGCTTAAATTGTCCTTGAACTAACCAATTAGTTAGTAAAATATTTTTTAATTGCAGGTTTGGCCAAATTTGGTAGTCAGTGAAAGTACTGATTTAACTGTATAACAATTTGGGTGGAGATTGAATTTCATAACAGGACTTAATGAAACACACATACACACACATGTATATGTATATGTATGTATATATGTGTATACACACACACACACATATGCATATATATACATATATATACATATATATATATATAAACCTCAGAAAACACACACACACACACACACACACACACACACATATATATACATACATACATGCACTTCCCAAATCTTGATTGTATACACAATGTCATGCTTTATTGAATCCACAGATATCATTCCATTCAAACAGACAAAGGCATTATTTATTTATTTTTTATTTATTTATTTATTTATTTATTTATTTATTTATTTATTTAGATTTATGCCCTGCCTCATTTCCCCGGTTAAGGGGAACTCGAGGCGGCTAACAGCAATAAAAATACAAAATTACAAGATAAAACACATCCATCTACAATTTATTTATTTATTTATTTTATTTTATTTATATCCCGCCTCTCTTCACCCAGATGGGGAACTCGAGGCGGCAACACAATACAATAAAAATTACATTCATCATGTTGATTCACTGATTCTAGGGGCGCAATTTAAAGGTTCTAGGGCTTAGCAGTTTAAAGATGCTGAGTTTGTTGGCTGGAAAATTGACAGCCTGGGTTCGAAACCTGAGTGTTGTACAATAGGTTTAGTTCCTGTTACTTGCCTCAGCTCCTGCCCACCTAGCAGTTCAAAAGCATGCAAATGCAAGTAGACAAATAGCTATCACTTTGGTGGGAAGGTAACAGTGTTCTGTGCACCTCAATGTATAGCCATGCTGGTCCCATGACCACAAAAGTATCTTCAGATAATGCTGGCTCCCACTGCTAAGAAACAGAAATGAGCACCTACCCTAGAGTCAGACATGACTGGTCAGGCGAAACCTTTATCTTTCTATTCTTATGTTCTGAGTGACTTATTTTCAAGAATTTGACTGAATTAGTACTTGCAAGAGTTAATTGATTATTTGAATTTAGGTGACCCCAGAAGAATAGCAATTTTGCAGTTCATCACTCATTTTGGTTTATTAAAAGGCATTACTCCCAATACAGATTCTTCAGGAATCTAACCATTTGTATGGTTCCTTTGGCAAGCATGTATAAATTATTTTTATTCTGTTTCCTATCATGTTGGCTTCCCAATCTTCTCTGATGTAGGCCCTCTTAGCAACATGATACATGTATTTATTAGAAGATAAACAATTTCATAGCTGAATTCTTTCAGAACTATCAGATGGATACCATCTGGAATGAATCTAGTGTTCTGTTTATTTTCAGTATTTCAGAAAAAAGGCTAAATATTCATATTAAAAACCTCTCTGGAAAACTTACTTCTTTCAACTTTCTGATTTTCTCCAGCTGATGTATTTAAATGTTTAAACTATTTAAACTTAAGATTTTTTAATTTTAATATCTTCTTAATATCCTGCTTTACATCCATTGCTATTTTCTTCTAGTTTTGTATTTTTTGCAAGTATTTGTTTATTTTTGTTACTATTTGCAAATGAATCCCTTTCTCTAATACTTCCTTCACCACACTGCCTATTGACCATGTTGGGAGTCCTTTGGACTTGATATTAATTTCTTGATCTTCTAAGTTTCTGTTATTGTGATTTTAAATAATCTTTCAAATCACCATTCAGTTCTAGAGATATTTGATATTCATGATTATTCTTCCAACTTCTATGTTACCAGTTTCTTCATTTTTCAGAAGTTGCCTCTTAGAAATATGACTATATTAGACTTTGTTGGAAATGTTCTCTCTCTCTCTCTCTCTCTCTCTCTCTCTCTCTCTCTCTCTCTGTATCTTGATTGGCAGCTAGAATTTATTCTATAAAAGATAGAAAAAACAATGGACATACAGTATATTGATCATTTGGCTAAGTTTGAGTCATGTGTGAATAATAAATGGAGGCATGCTACAGAAAAGCAATCATTGCCATATGGTTTCTTAAGTTTGGATCTATTTTGTGTATTATAAGCTGATAGAAATCTAAACAGGATAAATTAAACAAATTTAATTTGTTTAAGAAATCTGACAGCTAAGAAATGACATAGGTGGCAAGGTGTCTTAACTTAATCCTTAAAAATCAAATGCTCATTAGGTATTAAAACCAAGACCAAGTTTACAGCTCCTTTTTACAGCCTCACAATATATAGAATTTACACTTTGAAATAGAGGCTAGGAATCTGTGGTTTAAACAACAGTCAATTACTTTCTCTGAAAAAATATTGGGTAAAAGGGACGAGTAAGTTTAGAGACAATAATCTGGGAGTGTTATAATTTTGATTTAATTTTATTTAATTTTAATAATATTTGCCAAAATGATATATTTCATATAATTAAGCAAAAATAATAGACCACAGTAGATACTTTAAGCATAAAGTATCATACTTTCTTAACACAGCAGCTATCATTACACTTTTAATTCCTTTATCTCCAAACCCTTTGAAGAGAGATAGCCTATACCAGTAACATATGGTTCTGCATCTAGTGAGTACAAAGGTTCAAAACTTTGTTGCCAATTGGCAAAATGGCCTCTTACTATTTACTTTCCTATCCCTACTTTGAAAATTGCTTCTACTCTCCTTGTCCTGTAAATGCTCCAATAGTTCCCATTTACAATAGTTCTGGCTATCTGCAGTGGAAAGATTACCTATTTTGCAGATTTTGCAGATATAGACAGGAGATTTCAGATGCACCAGATGCATCAATGCACATCAGAATTAAAAAAAAATGTAATTAAGGATTAGCACTTCTTTTGCTCACCAGTGCAATTTATACCTTGATAGAATATACTGCATCATATAAAGCATCCAGAACAAAGGGCCCGCTGAAAGATAATATAGCAGATTTCAGCTTTGTTACATGATTGATCACAAGTTAGCTTTACACAAATATTTTGTGCAATTTGAATCCTGGAAAAAAAAAAGTAATACTGCAAAAGAAATTGCTACGTAAATGATGTACTTGATATAGTTAACTTCTGACATAAATCGCTTTAACTGTTTAGTGCCTAGAAGGGAGACGTCTGGAAATTCATTCATGCCACTACTGGCTTTTTGATGGGGGGAAAAAAGACAAGATATAAATCTGTTAAAATAAAGTTAAACTGATGAACAACAAGTTAAGTCACTTCAACTATCTTTTTACAATTTGTGATTCTATTACAAAACAATACTAAAAACCCTAATTTTATACTCCATAGATGTGTGGTCCTATTTTGTCATGCAAAAATAACACAGAGCCCAGGGACACATAGATACAAGACTATTCAATAGGTCATTTAGACCTATTGTGGGTAAAGCGAGATTGTATGAAATAATTTTAATTCTGTGTAAACTATATTTGAAAATGTCTGCACATTTAAAACAATCTGTCTGATGGTATTAAAGCATAGACAGCTAAGTAGAAATACATTCTTCACACAACACATAAACATGTATGCACATATTCCCATATGCATACACAAACACATGCAACTTGAATATAGTCTCAGTTTCAAAAAGAAATAGTAAAATTCATATAATGTAATCAAGAAATGTGTTTAGCTTTTATTAATCCAATAAAGTGGGCATTTCTGTTGTGATCAGTCATGTGAGCATATTCAACCTTTTTGAAATGCATTTTGCAATTGTGATCATTACAGAAATAATTTCAGAGTTTATTTTAGTGGAAGGATGCATATCCAATTAAATAACTGCTTGATCTGTCCATACTGATTGTATACAATTTACCCTCTTCAGATCCTTGACAAGTAGCTGAACCCAAACAAGGACTTCCTTCAAACATTTTTCTGGTGAAACCTGAAGAATACGATATTGAGAAAGTTTCCAAGTCTGGTCTCAGATTGTTGTACAGAATTATAGTCTAGTTCTAACTGATCATAATTAGAACATGAAATTTTCAAAATGATTAATGCACTTAAATCTTTACATAATGTTTTTATTTATTTTACATGCATGCATGCATAAACCACTAGTTTGTAGTAGTGAAAAATGAAAAAAGTGATGGACATCTGAGAATATTAATGAAATTGGGAACTATGATTAGGATTGGCTTCTTAATCCTTTCATATCAATATTAATAGTATTTAAACTGTATGTCCTTTCAGTAATTCCTCAGAGATAAAAAGAAAAAGGATCACAATGATTTATATTGCAAATTGAATATGATTTTTTTCATAACTTTTAGATAATAAGGTCCAGTATATATTTGTTTGCAGTAGTTTTGGTTAAATTGAAAGTCTAAAATATAACTAACTTCTTTCAGGTATCTTTATTCTTTTGCTTGTAATAATCTTTCATCTCCGCCCCCTTATAGGTTTGAAGGAAGTTCCAAAAGATCTTCCCCCAGATACTACTCTACTTGACTTACAGAACAATAAAATAACTGAAATAAAGGATGGAGATTTCAAAAATCTGAAGGATCTTCATGTAAGTTGTAGTGAAACACACTATGTTGTTAGTGTTAAAGGGATAATTCACAAAGGGATAATGTATAAACACCTTCATTCCAATTTTCCATCTAAATATGGCATAACCTTCTTTCAAGGTTAGCAAAAAAGAACAAAAGATAGTGATCAAATGGGAAATGAAAAAAGAGAAGCAGGAAAGAAAATACTCCAGGCCAATCTCCTAGGGACCATTTTAGACCATTATGGTGTGTGAATGAGGGGGGAGGGGGGGAGAGAGAGAGACAGATTTACAATTGCCAATGGAAACACTAATATGTGATGTTTGATAATAAGATAATTCTTAAATCTAAGGAATTTCTTGGAATGTGCATCTAGGAATTCAGGGCTGCTAACGTTTCCAGAAGATGGCCATTCTCCCAAAAATAGCTTTTTTTGTTTCCAGGGCAAGGAAACAAAACAAGAGCTCTTGCATAGCTCTTTTAATGTCTAAACTATTCAATTGAGGTTTATCTGGAGCTTAGGAGTGCCACGCCATCAATACACTAATGACAGGATTTCTCTTTCTCCTGAAACCCCTGAGAAGGGGAAATGTTTAACTGGTGTTTGCCAATAATAATAGACTGGGTAACGCCAATGCACCTTAATCCATTGGAAAGGAAAACTCTTATTCACAACTAATCTACGGAATTCATTACCATGAAGATTTTAATAGCCATTAATATGCATACATGGTTTAAGAGAAAATTAGATTCATTTAGGTTCCAAGCAATTATTCTTGAAGACTTAATATTACCGTAGCTCCAAATATTAGCTACAAAGAAACAATAGTGGATAAGGGGTATGTCTTAATCTCCATCTTCCAGTCCCACTTAGTTAGCTACTGTGAAAAAACAGAATGCTGGACTTGGTCTGTTCTGACAGGTTTATTCTTACATTATTTGTTCTTATGTTACATTAGAGATGATCTATGGCTTTCCTTCTTTTGGATATTAATCCATTGGTTCAAATTATGTTGTTTAGTATTATATCATCTAGTTCAAAAGAAGCTTCACAAATCTTTGGATTGCCTCTAATGATAATTAACACAGAATGTCCTATACAGCTGATTCAGATGGACAACATGTCATTCTTATCAGAAGGTCCTAAGTTCTAATCCTAGATCCTAGAAATAAAATGTATTGAAGAAGCAATGTGGCAGGGCATCACAACCGTTCAACAGTGTCTGATGGTATACATCAAGCTTAGTGCAAACCTAATTTAGTAATTTTTCATTCATATTGTATATGGATGGAACTAAGCTACTGATATGTCAATCATGTAAAATTTCTCTGAAACCTTGTCCAGATTGTGTCTGCCTTGCTTCTAATTCATACTGTCATTACATGATCAAGGATCTTAAACAATTTTTTTTAAAAAGCATATCCAGTTCAGCTTGGAAGGTGCAACTTACTATAAGCAAATGCAGTTCAATTCACTTTTATTTGAGACTGATGTAATTGAAAGAGTAGGATTACTTGTCAACTAACATGTTGGTATCAGTGTCTATGGAAGAGCCTGCCTTCCTTCCTTCCTTCCTTCCTTCCTTCCTTCCTTCCTTCCTTCCTTCCTTTCTTATATTCTTAAAAAAGAAGTTGCTTAGCACCCTTTATTTGACAATCCAAGCTCAGTAATGTTCAGGGACTGGTATTAAAACAGATAAAGATTTTACTCTGCCAGTGGATGTTCTTGCAATTAACTTGGACTGAAAAGTATCCCTATACCTTCACATGAATGGTAAATGGTTTTAGGAGGGGATGACGGGGTGGGAGAGACTCCTTCTAGTGCTGTTAAACTGTGCATGACCTTTTCTTCTACCAAATGTGGCCACTGATGCTTAGAACCTAGAATTAAAACCATATGCATATCTAGATATGCACAACAGACCCATCTGTAAAACATACCACATGTTTTTACTGACAATGAACAGGAAATAATACACATCAGGGACAGAATGCACTACAACAGAAACTGTTCAAAATGGCAATTTCTTTACTTTTTGAGGATACTTTCTCTCCTCACTTTTTTCCCCAGAGTTGTTTATAACGTTTTGATTTTCATTAATGTTCCTTTCTTTAACATGTGTTACTTTTACAGATATCTTGTGTATAACTAATGACGAAAGAATTTCAAATGGCTAAAAATCAAAGCATAAAGAGGGGAGCCATCTGTTTTTTCCCAGTCTTGCAAATAAGATGATACATTTAGTGAATAAAAATGTTTTGCAGCTGTACTACAATGGTTAGAATAATATATAAGGGAACTTATCCATGAAAAAGTATTGGTTCCCAAGTATTTCAAAGCTATTCACTTAATACTCAAGTGTATAATGAGGAAATAGGTAAGCAGAAATAATAGCATGAGATTTATGTAATACTTTCTAAATTTATAATTTATCAAAAAGAGAAAACAAATAGGTTGTTCAATATAACTCTTGCAATGTGTATATCTGATTCTCTTCGTGGTTATGGTTGTCACAAAAAGTGTAAGAGTGAAGATAAGAGACAAGAGTAGTAGATTCATTCCTGAGTCACCCAGAGTTGGCTAGAAGATGGGTGACTATGTAAATGTGTTAAATAAATACATCCTGCCACTGATTGGTTGGTTTTGTTCACATGTTGTTTTTATTCAGTCACTTCCAACTCATTGAATGATGATATATATTCAGGTGCAAATGAACCTGAAAACCCTTTTCCTGTATTCTTCCACTGCTCTTTCTACATTGAGTTTTGGACAGGCATGCCTTTATCACCTTCTAACAAAAGCAAAATTGTCATGAGCGAGAGGAAGTTTGGTTCCTGCTTGCAGATCAGAACTCTCTCATCATCAATTGTTTCTGCTAAGTTCTGCTGCAGGAATTTCTGTAAAAAGGCATAAGACCTCCTAATCATGTAGAGATGATCTTGGATAACTTTTTTGTTACTTTTTAAAACTATGTTTATATCTTATATTTTATATGTTTGTTACTGGTACATTATTTAATTTTTCTTCTTCAATTTTTTAAGTTTTAGCATTTAGGTTTCAGATAACTCATACACAGCTTTTGCTGTAGATGGTCATTATTTCTGTATTTTTTAAATCTTGCTGTCATTGACCATAATGGAATTTTGGGTTGAATGATTGGGTGTTCTTATTTTTCAGTTGTTTCCATCTGCTTTCTACGTAGAGGGAAACAAAGTCACAACTATGGACTTATCAAAAACAGATCATGCCAGACATATCTTATTGCATTGTTTGACAAAATGGCAAAATTAGTGGACCAGAGAAATGCTGTAAGGAATTTGATAAACTACAACCTACTATTTGATAAGATAGAAAAATGTGGTTTAGACAGCATCACCACCAGATGGATTCCTAACTGCCTGATCAATCATACTCAACTTGTAGTCCTTAATGGGACTCCATTAACATGATAAGCAGTGGTATACCTCAGGACTCTGACTTAGGCTCAGTACTCTTCAATATCCTCATCAATAATTTAGATAAGAGGAACACATCAAATTTGCAGGTGACACCAAGCTGGCAGGAATAGCCAACAATCCAGAAGATAAGTGCAAGATATAGAAGGTTCTCTACAGACTTGAACACTGGCTCCATCTAACAAAATAAAATTCAGTGCTGAGAAAAGCCAGATTCTACATTTAGGGAAGAAAAAATAAATGCATAGGTGCAGAATTAATTTAATTTAATTTATTAAACTTATAGGCCGCCCAATCCCTCGAGACTCCGGGCAGCTTACAACATATATAAAAACATTGTATAAAAATTTAAAACAATTTAAAACCCCTGATTATACTGCCATTTTCTATGGTCAATAGATGGCACCTGGCTCAATAGGAGTAACTGCAAGACAGATCTTGGAGTCCTAATGGGCAATCACTTAAATATGAGCGAGCAGTGTGCTGCAGCTGTCATATAAACCAATGCAATTCTAGGCTGCATTATCAGAGGGATAGAATCGAAGATCATGTGAAGTGTTAGCACCACTTTATAATGGCCTAGTAAGACCACAGTTGGAATATTGCATCCAGTTTTGATTGCTACAATATAAAAAAAGATGTCAGGATGCAAGAGAGAGTGCAGAGAAGAGAAACAAAGATAGATGATGAGGAGTCTGGAGGCTAAAACATACAAAGAACGTTGAAGGAATTGGATATGTCTACTTTAATGAAAAGAAGGACTAGGGATGACATGATAACAGTGTTCCAGTATCTAAGAGGCTGTCCCAAAGAAGATAGGACCAACCTATTTTCCAAAGCACCTGGAGGCAGGACAAAAAGGAAATGAAAGAGAGAATCAATCTATCTCTAAAGAGAAATTTCCTGACAGAGAAATTTATCAATGGACTGACTTGCATTGGTGCTCCATCAGTTGGGTTTCATGATTGAGGAAGGGTTTGAACTAGAAAACCTTCAAGATCCTTTCCAACTCTGTAATTCTGTTTGTAATGGTTTCACAAGGATTGTCCGAATTCTTAGCTCATGCTTGAATATAAGTAATAACATTTAGCATTTTTTTTCTTAAAAAACAACAACTCTAAATGATCTTCTCCAAACTGGTTTTGGACCAGCTTATGCATTTAGAATATTTAAGTGTTAGCTTCATTTTTCAGGCTTCTTATGAACAGTCTGACTTTATTTTATCTTGTATGGAATTATTTGTTCTTTTTCTTCTAGTCTAAAGTATTCTCAATTATTTTCTTTAACAGCACAATTCAAAATCATATTTTTTTCTTCCTTCAGTTTTTGGAATGGTCCAGTTTTCACAGCCTTAACATTTATTGTCAGTGTGATATTTCTTCACTTTAGTGTTTTATCTAGATATGTCGTAGTCCTTCTAAATGGCATTTCTCTATTTTATGGATATAGTTATAAAAAGCCTAAGAATAAAAAGTCTTGTTAGTTTTCTCCGTGTATTTGCAATGCAGGGGTTATTTCATGTTAACATAATCTTTGCTGTTGTTGCATATCAATGTTTGAACTCTCTCTTTTCACCTCCAGCAAGATACTTATTAAAATTTTGTTCAGTTCCATCTATCAGAAAGATACCAAGGTAACTGGAGTTGTTACTGTTACTGTTGTTACTTTTCACTAAACATTGTTAGTAATGTCGGCCTCTCTTCTGGTTTCAAATTATACATCTGGTAGTTCTCATTCCACATGTTTTCAAATCTGGAATGGAACATCTTGAGCATTATCTTAATACCATGTGAGATAAGTGCAATTGTTTGGGGATTTGAGTGTAATTTAGCACTGTTTTTTAATTTGAACTTGAAAAGAAACAGCTATTTTTCACTGCCTTGACCATCATTGGATTTTCCATATCTGGAATCTAGGAAAATTGAAACTCTTATGCTAGCATTTCAATAATTCCTATGTTTTGATTTGGAGATTTGAGGGGCTTCTGACTCATATAGCAGGTGGCAACCCTGGCTATTGGGGCCTTTTGCATAAATCCATTTTGTGCATTCATGATAGTCACTCCTGCCTTTGTCACTTTCCAATTAGAGTTCTACAATGTGGCCTGTGTGGGCTGCTGTTGAAGAACATTCAGAAGCTTCAGCTGATCCTGAGCATAGTACTATACAACATTTTAGGAGCACCAATTTAACTAATTGCTACTGGAGCTGCACTGGATCCCAGTGTACTTCCAGGGTGCAATCCAAGGTTCTGATTTTCACTGTTAAAGCACTACACAGCAAGGGCCACACTCTTTGTGAAATGCCTCTTCCCTAGGATTTCTGTCCAGGCCACCAGATTTGACATGTGGGTGTAGTCCAGGTCCCTTCCATCAAACATTATCATGTGATGGGACCTGGAAGATGTCCCTTCACTGTTGTAGCAATTGCAGTATGGACCAACCTCTCCTCACCCTGAGATCCAGATGGCCTGGACCCTCTTGGGCATTAGGAAAACTGTGAAGCATCTTCTTCCAGGCCCTAGGCCAGAATGTTTCTTGAGCTCAATGTTCATAGTTTATTGGAAGTTTGCCATATTGCCTTGGTTAATTGGTTGTTGTTTTAAATTTAAAAGTCAAGGGTTCATTTAAAGTATTTATTTAAAGTCCTTTAAAGTGTTTATGTCAGACAACGTCTGTGAAAGGTTATTTTTGGAAGACTGATAGGACAAAATGACTTCTTTATGAACAAAACTTTCCTGGATTCAGCTCTATTGTAAGAATAATATAGAAACCAGAAGTTTCTCAAGCCTAGGAGGCCAATATATAAACAAATCTCAACTGCTTCCCAAGGCTTCCAAGCAACCTGACAAGGATTCATTCATTCAAGAGAGTTTGAAGCATAAATATGTAAGCATCTGTCTTCTCGGGACCATACTGTGCAATCAACGGATGGACTTGATGTTTCATTCTTGTTTGGAGCATAGATTCTAAAGTAGTCATGAGAGATCTGTGAATCTTCTGCCAAATTTAGCTGAAATCTGAAATAGCATTATATTTTTGGAGACCTGTCTTTCAGCCCTATCTATGAAGGGCAGATTTCTCCAAGATTGAAAACAAGAATGAAGGTTATAGGGAGATAATTATGCACCAAATTCACTTGTGGATAGGGAGACTAAAAAAGATGCAAGGAAATTTGAAATAAGCAAAATATGAGGTGGACAGTTATTTAACTGCATAAATATTGCAAAAAAGGGATTGGTATAAAAGGAAGATGCTTAGGGTTTAGAATATTTTTGGCACCTATTGGATTATTCTGTAAAATTATATTAAATGTCAGAAAGAATATTAGTCCATGATTGTACTTAACATGAGTGCAACTTGCATGAGAAATAAATAAGATGAACAAACATGATTTAATAGCTATAGCAAAATCTTGAGGGATGAAGCCTTTCTGAAAGGAATGGTAATAATACCTATATATCTACATCTACAAAACCTACATCTATACTTATCTACAGTTGTTAGAATCTACTATCTATCCAATCAAGGAGAAGATACGAATAATGCATTTTCACCTGAGTCAAGTAGGCCATTACTTCCTCCTTTATACCCATAAATACTCATAGAGATTCTCACTGCAATCTACATTGTTCAAGTTAATGTGAAACATCTGGTTAACAAAAATGTTTGTATGTCATCCTTTCAACATTACATTAGCTGAAGCATTTCAAAATAAAAAGTAGGAAAGGTGCTTTCATAATATAACGTTGTGGAGGTGGTGGATTTTTGTTTGTTTTTGTTCTTTTACCATCTATATAGTTTGTACCTCAAAAAAGGAAGTTTGTGCAGTCATCATTTATGTAATCTTACTGTGTGTTTTTGTGTTGAGAGCACAAGCTGATTTGTGTTGCTCCAGTAATTGTCCAGAGGACAAGACAATCTTTGAGATCCAATTTTAAATATTCCTATGAGTTTTCTAGAGGGAAAAACAATTCTGACACGGTGTGTTCTAGCTCTTCTCAATGTTTCCAAACTAGCAGAAATGAAGTTGATCAAATTTCAACTTCAAGCACTTTTCAAGCGATTGAGGAGTGGAAATAGTAAAAAGCTGTGCCCAAGGAAACACCCTAATTGTGTAAGAAGATTGTTTAAACTGTTCACTAGGGAAAAGAAGAAGTGCACAACCAGATTCATTTCTGCTATTGGGACATGAATCCTGAATTTCTCTCAACTGAATACTCATGTAATATATTTGTATTTCAACTATAAATGCACTTTCATTCTAGCCTTAATGGAGTCTAGAGAAACATTTTGTTTCATCATTCAAAAATTGTAATTAGTCTGAAATATGAACATTTGGTTCTCAATCTGAAACCTAATTCAGCTATGTTAGCATTCATTGTGCAGAGAGAGACTGACTTAGATATCCCAGCTTTGGTTTGATATTAGTAACTAAGGTTCAGATTGTCACTAGGGACTTGACTTTGTGAGCTGCTATGATCTACTTCAATTGTTACTTAAATTGGTAGATAAATGCTCTTTAAAAGTAGCAGATGATGAAGGAGAAAGATGCTCAAAGTTCCTTTATTACTTGGCATACCAGCATTCACAAAATGACTAGAAATTAGATATTATGCAGGTGGAGCATTATTCTTTCAGCTGTTTTTCTTCACTCACAGTACAAGGAGAGAGAAATGAAATAAACCAGCACTCTGTACATAGATGTATGCCTCTTTCCCTGTGGCTCAGACATTCCTGTTCAAGTGACTCTTTGCTGATTCCCACAGGCCCAACCAACCAAATTTATGAAATATATCTGAAAATATAATGATGCACACTTTCACAGCCTCAAGCTTCCACAGCCAGCACCAATCCAATATCAATGAGCTTCTAGACTAATAGGATATCACCAATGGATGTCTGAAAAAAGAAAAGTTCAAAAAACCTGGTTCAATTTTAGGCCTGTTTTAAAATAGAAAGGGGCGTGATGGCTCAGGGGTTAAAGACACTGACAGCCCAGGTTGGAGACCGAGTGCCGCATGACAGGATAAGCTCCCATTACTTTCCACAGCTTCTGCCCACCTAGCAGTTTGAAAGCATGCAAATGCAAATAAATCAATATGACCACTTTGGTGAGAGGGTAGCAGCATTCTGTGTCCCTTATGCTATAGTCATGCTGGCTACATGACCATGGGAATATCATCATACAACTGGCTCACTCTGCTAAGAAATGGAGATGGACACCACCCCTTAGATTCAAAAATGACTGGACAGGTAAAATCCTTTACCTTTTTAAAAATGGATACGAAAGGATTCAAAAGACTGGTTATCTGCAGATGCCCTTGGCTTTCAGGGTTCTTACTGAATGAGCTATAATTGAAGTTGGGGCCTCATTTCATTTAAAAAGCTAAATAAGATTTCTCAGCACATTTTTGTATCCTTTTTTCATTGAAATTTTGAAAATTGAAGCAAGTGTGATAGAGGCAGAATCAAGGCAGAGTTAAAATTTCTTCCTTTCTGCCACAATCTTAATCCAAGTATTTCTCCCACTCTATTGGCAGTCATTTTAAAATTCCAGCCAAACCACATTTCATTTTGCACTCATATAAATACTGACTGCATAAAAGTAACACTGCCAACATGTACTTCAAAAATAAATTTCAAAACAGGCCATTGGGCGATTAGTATACAAGCATTCTGGTGAATGTTTATAATCTTGCTTCTGATAATATGTTTCCTGTCTGGCATTAACAACTGTCCTACTTTACTATTCAGGCATTGATCCTTGTTAACAACAAAATCAGCAAAATCAGTCCTGGAGCTTTTTCTCCACTCAAGAAACTGGAGAGACTTTATCTTTCCAAAAACAACTTGAAGGAACTTCCAGAAAACATGCCAAAAAGTTTGCAGGAACTGCGTGCACATGAAAATGATATTGTCAAATTAAAGAAATCTGCCTTCAGTGGACTGAATAATATGATTGTAATAGGTATGCACCACTACTTATAAATGAAAGTTTATAAGAGGAACTTATTAGCTGGTAAAATGGAAAACATTGTTGAAATTTGATGAAATCCAAACTTCATTAGAATTTCTTTATTTTTTTATTTATTTTATTTATTTATTACATTTTTATGCCGCCCAATTTCCGAAGCACTCTGTG
>JANHGC010002204.1:45646-60814 GCA_027560395.1 Boaedon fuliginosus | reverse complement strand
CCTTCTTTGTGTATCTTGGGGAGCCCGTAGAGCTTGGGGCATCTGGATGATTTCTCTCTGGGGATGATTCTTTGCTGAATCTCTTCACTGATGTGGAGGCTTTTATTTTGGATCTAGTGGTTTTTTCCAGGTAGGTGGTGGGATTCCCCATGAAGTCTTGGTGTATTCGGGTCTTTTCCCATGTAGGATTGAGAGTATCTTGGAGATGTTTCGTTAAGGTCCCACTCGTCATCTTCAGGCTGGAGTCTTCGGCTTCGTGCCTCTGGTAGCAAAGTGTGTGTGTGTGTGTGTGTGTGTGTGTGCGCGCACACACACACGAGCATATCTTTTTCCTTACATTAGGAAGAATCTAAAAGTATCTGATATACTGTCAAAGCACTCTGATTTTTTTCCAGACTCCTTCTTTGTGCATTGTGAAATAAGACAGTAAGAAACAACATGGGTTAATGGTAGTCAGTTTTATATATTTTGAAGAAGTGAAACAAGGCAATACATAATTCTTAATTTCCATAAAAATGATATAGTGTTTCAGTAAAGAATCTTGTGGTCTGCTAATAGGTTGTACAGAAATACTACTTTGTAAATCCTCAAACCTTTCATTTCCATTTTAGGAATAAAAAATAAGTCTAAAATGACCACAAATTCCCAAACACTTATTATATGTCCTAATACTTTCCATTAGAAAAGTGAGTGCTGCATAGATGTTAGGCGAAGTGAATTATAGATTTGAGGCCTCCCAATTTAAAATAATGAATGCTTTTACTTGTTGAAGTTCAGTGTCATATTCTTCTGTATAAATCAAGTCTGGTTGTAGTTCTAAAAATAAAAGAATTCCAAGAAAATTAGATTGTTGCTAAAATGTAGGGCCAATATTATATTCTTCTTCAGATGGAAACAATAATGCATATATTCATTTCCTAAAAGTTACAGTTATATTTTTCATGTTGTGTGTGCAATATTTTTAATGGCAAGTGCTACTTGTTAGTTTGTTTATTTGTCATATTTAGATATTACTCATCTCACTAATAGAGTTTACAAAAAAGCTTACATATTTTGATGGTCAAAACATTTTCTATCTAGCAAACAGTATATAGTCGATCTGTACCCACCCTTTTGGCCTCAAAGACATGGCTATGTCAACTATCCTGGGTCCCCATTGGTGGCATACCACTTTGTTGGTGGCTAATGGAATGGATGACCCCTCACCTACTTCTTAGGTACAATTTGCTTCTCTACATCTTTATCCTGATAAATTTTAATTTAATTTTAAATGCTATTATTATATAACCCTTATTCATTGTTTTAATGTTTTCTGGTGCATTTTAATTGAATTTCTGTTGTCTATGGCAAGATGGGTAGCATACAAGCTTATTAGATAGATGTACATAGACAGAAGATACAGATCGATAGATCGATAGATCGATAGATCGATAGATCGATAGATCGATCGATCGATCGATCGATAGATAGATAGATAGATAGATAGATAGATAGATAGATAGATAGATAGATAGATAGATGATAGTATACTCACTACAGGTAATGTTGGCATTTACTTAAGACAATGTATAATCAGGGTATGGACATGGTGAGAGAACTATGTGTATCAACAGAAAGGAACAGTGAAAGGTGTTGGTTCCTTTAAGCCTACCCTATCCCCTTATATCTTTAATTTAATTTGGTTAGGTATTTTTTTTACTTTTCTAGAAATTGTATATACCTAAGGTACAATATATTTGCAATATAGGGCAGATAGAGTACTACCCAGCTACCCTTAGTCAATATTGACAAATCTAATAAAGTCAGATCTGACTGGTACTCAGACATGAGACCTCCTGTACATGCCAAGGCTAGAGGCTAGTCATGGAAAAGAACAACAGCAATTATTTCTTAATGTCTGCCAAGAAAATATGTCAATGAAATCTTCAGGGGTAAGTTGGCCCAAGGAAAACTTTTTTAAAAAAATGCAGATGAAAATGCTCTGAACTTTTACTAATGATTCTGAATTCTAACTCAAAGGATCAAAGGATTTCAAATCATATTTAAGCTGAAAAATATGATGGAAAAATGCTTGGTCATAACATCACAAAGACACAATATCAAACAATCATCTAATGTTATTTGGGTATTTTAGCTATAAATAAAACTAGTAGTTCTAATGCATGAGTTATTTTAAATCAAAGGTGTTGAAATGCAAAAACCCTCAGTTGAAAAAATACCAATAGTGGTGAAGCAAACTGCTTTCCATTATATTTCATACTATGTTTCCAATGTATTAGTAATGAATTTCTGTATACATTTCTTGTTTATAGAATTTGATGTGAAATTTGAAAAACCATGTTTTGTTTCACTTTACTACAGTAAGCAGATATTCAGTAATGGGTTGTGCAGGACTTATGAATTGATAGAACTGAAGTTCTTTGGCGCATGCAGAGGCATGAACGAAGCACTGGTCAGCAAATCCTTAAAAACAGCTTTTCTTTTTCCTCCTTGTAAATTAAAGGATAAAATGGGGTACAGGTTTTTATACAAATAAAAGTATGGATTTAAATGTTGTAAAACATTGCCTTTGTATGAAACCAAGGTAAAGAATGGTGTAAGTTTTATACTAGAAGATGACAGTGAAAGAAAAAGGCAAACTGTTTCTAAATATTTCTTGACTCCCAGTGTGTTTTTCATGTGCCTGGGCCATTCTGGTGCCTGAAAAAAGCACAAATTCTTCGCTTTCATTTATTTATCTTTACTTATTAAAACATGTATACTGCATCTTTCTTTAAACCAGCTCATCATGTAAATTCACAATAAACTAATTATGAAAAATAAAAAGTTGACAATGTATAATATACGGCAACTATGAAATGTACAATTAAATCTGCCCAAATCACTCTCAAAGTTGTGAAATAGATGGCTTGAAGGTTTATCATACCCTTCAATATACTTCTGAACATATTATCCTCATGCAAATGACATAATTTAGTACTAATATCAAGACACATGATACCAATATGTACATTGATCAATTGCATCATGATGCACATTTTGACATTAGATTTCATACCCAGAAGGCAGTTCTGCAAGGATAGACCAGTCCACAAAGCTCCAGCACCAAGGCTTCTGGCAATGTTTTGTGTTTCCACTGAGTAAGTCTAATGGGTTGCTTTGTACTTAGACAAGAAACTTGCATAAGTATTTGTACAATTCTATTTAACAGATTAAGACTATGCTGTATCTATTTCCTGGGGGTCATCCTTACTGAACTCAGTAAGATTAAAATCTAAATGTTTTACTTAGATATAGATAAATAATTGAGAGTAAACTCAGGTATGAGAACCAATTTGGTGCAGCGGTTTAAGGAACCAGTCTAAAAACCAAGAAACTAGTTGGATTACCTTGGACCAATCACTCTTTCTTAGTTTTGGGGAGAAGGCAATGGCAAACCACTTCTGCAACCTAGCCAAGAAAACTGCAGAGACTAATTCAGGAAATCAATAGGCATCAATACTGGCTCAAATTCACGCACGCAGAAACACAACACAAACTATCTATGGTTGCATTTTAAATCCCTTGTGTTCTTCTTAAAAACTTTCAGTACATTCTGAAGCTAGACCCATGCCCATGTGAAATAACATTGCAAAGGACCCTAAAACGATATTTAATACAACCTGCATCATAAAATTTCTTGTCGCTGGAGCTGTGCAAGTCTTTGAAATAGCTGCTTTGGGAGACATAGAAGAAATTATGAATTACTTCTTTTCCAATCATTAAAGCAGCTTTGTCTTTTTCCAGGTTCATGCAGATCCCCCCAGCTCTTTCTACATCTTTCTGCATCCATAGGCACTTTGCTTCACAGCACTCAGAACAAAGTAAAATGATCAGGATCAATTTCTAAAGTAGCCATGATAATCCTAAAATATGTGACTTTAGTAATTTAGAAAGTGGTGCTTTGTATACACTCCTATATTTTCAGAAGAACTGTTAACCCTATAATTTTGCACCAATCATGGATGAGGAATTCAGTAAACAGTGAGTCAAAAAGCTCCTACAAATACTTTAAATACTTGTTAAAGGAATCCTTGATAGTTTAAATATATGATGTATATTATGTATTAGTGGTAATAGAGTTTTAGAAGGTTTTTAATGCTTGTTTTTACTGAAATTAGGAAAAAAATTATTTCAGACTAAATAATGGATTTAGGATTTCAACTCTACGATATTTTTTTTGCTAAATTCTTGCCAATATTTGTTCTAACTCTTTTATTGTCTTTTACTGAAAAAAATTATATTCTTGGAAAACATTCTTTGATTTTGCACAGATGTTATTTTACAATTCTCTATCAATATCAGTTGTTGATATGCTCTTTTGGCCTGCAAAATCTGTCTATGGAGATTTAAGAATGCCATTGCTTAAAGGCAAATTGGGGAAAAAAATCTGTATAATGATATTGAAGTGAGATTTTGCAAAATAGGAATATGCAAATTGACTGATATGGCTTCCAGAATAAATTATGTAATTCATGTAAAAATTCACATTTCTCCTTTTGTTTCTTCTTTGCCCCTAGTCCCCCAATGAATATGTAAGTCCAGTGTGTCACATAGTTATTTAGATGAAACTATATTTTTTAAATTGAATCATGTGGCCATGAGAAACCAGGGTAAGAAGTTCCTTCTTCCTACATGGATCACCAGACCAATATTTATTGCCTTGTAAATAGCAAGCCACACCATTGCAGCCATGTCACAGTACAACACAGTACAACACAGTGCATTTTGGCATTCAGCCAGTGAAGCAAACACCTGAAGATGTACAAATTTAGTTATCCATTGTTAATTCTCCTACAAATATTACATACCATAAATATACAGTTGATAACTTTTTTCTTCTCTCTAGGTGGTTTTGAAAAGTTCATATGGTACTTCTTGTCACTTATAGTTAAGCCCTTAAAGGAAGCATCTGTCCCAGACAAACAAGGCTTCTCATGGGAGTTTCTTGGTGATATTAAACCCAGAATAAATACTTTAGAGTTTTGCCAATCATTTATTATTATTATTATTATTATTATTATTATTATTATTATTATTATTATTACTATTTCCATTTTTGGCAATGCCTGTTTCAACAACATTAGCTTTAGGATGCATTCTTGAACAGCATCCATAAATAAGAAAGTTGATTAGTTCCAGATCCTAATAGTCCTAAAAGTGACAAATGTTTGTGTACTTTTAGGAAGCTGCCAACTATTTATCTCTATTACAAACAATTCACTGCTGATATGTAAATATTTTGATGAATACATATACCATAAGCAACATATAGAATGTTAATCTGTCCTAATGAACATTTTTGTTCGATATGACAAAGGAAAAACATACATGGTTCTTTCATTATTTTGTACTGCAAAAACTTTTAGTAAGTAAGTTTAGTGAGACATTTAGGCTATACATAACTTAGTAGGAAGAAAATAATGAAAAAGTGAATGAGTCACTTGGTTGAAAAATTGTGGTTGAACTGATGCTTGACGGTTATTTGTTAGATCTTGCTAAAGATTATAAAGTGAGTTGGGGAAATGAAACGTCTGTTTGCAATTTGGATGTTATTTAGAATAATCTCTCCCTTTAGAAGTCTGTTGTTTGTGCTATAGCAGAGCTTGAACTTTTCTTAGGCTGCTTAAAGGGGTTATCTCCCATTCCATGGAGAGAACAGATGGGTTGTCTTTTACCCTTTTCAGCCTCCACCTGCATTTGATTAGAGACAGCAGCAGTTTTACATACTCCATGCCAGAATACCATGATGACATAGCAGCTTCAGACAACAGCGCGACTAGGATTTTTTCCCCCCTAAACCCTTGAATCACAGAGGATCTGGCAGCCAGTTTCCATCTGACACTGTTTATAGCATATATTGTTCGATCCACTCCCTTACTGAATCTGCTGTGGGAATTAAAGCAAGCAGTTTCAAGTCAGAAAGGTAAGTTCTCTTGCATGTTTTAACACTTAGAATCAAGCAACTGAGCAAAGCAGCACTGAGAATACAACTCACCTTTGTCAGTTTGCAGATTGGACACAACTGCTGTTGTGAATTTGTTTTCTGAGTTTATGTTAAAATGCTCTTCAAATCTTCATGTTTTGTGGGTTACTGTTGCATTTCTTTGCAAAATGTAATCAGTTCCAGAAGAACTATTCCATACCATAGGGAGGAACACAATATCTATCTAATAAATATTTCCATTTATTAGCAAGAACTCTTATATCAAATAGGTGGATTACTCTGAAAATTGCATTGATAAAACAATAGTCCATGTTACTGAAAAACATCAAAACTATTAAAGGTTATTCGTCTAGCAATGTACATGTTAATTAAACTTTTATGGAAGAGCAGTGATGGTTTTAGTGTGAAACTTTGAAAAAGAAAAGTGTACAGAACAAGATTCACTCTTTGTAACTGCTAGGGAAAAAGATTTTTTCCATCTGAAGGAAGGTGCCAAATGGCAATTGTAGCCCTTGCATGCAAATTGTTAGCAGATGTTCACAGGAATATATTCAAACATTTGTACTAGAGAAATATCTATATATATCTAACTTCTGGTTCCTTCTGATCTTTTAGGAAATAATATACTCATTTAAACAAGTTTATTAAATGTCCACAGAGCAAAGAAGGGTCTCACAAATTTCAGAAAGTATAATCTTGCATGAAAAAGATTATCCTTGATTTTTTTATATTCATAGATTATTCACACGATTAACAAATGTAATACTGCACTTCTAGTTGGAACATTTTACTATATTAGCATCTTGAAGCAAATCTTTGTCTGAAAAATTGTAAAGCTACTCTATAATATTTTGAAATGTTTGACTAAATATTAATATACTTTATTAATATTTTCTACAGAGTGGCTTACCAGTCTGTAATGCAGTAAGTCAAAGGGATACAAAAAGTATAAAGTAGTACAAATAGATCAGAAATATCTAATAAATATTTCCAATACCAAAGTGTATGATTCTAAACGAGGCCTTATTTTATTATATTTCTATAGTTTTCTTTATGTTGCTACACTGTTAAAGGGAAGATTGTAAAGTATCTCTAATCAGCCAAGTTACAGTTGTACTGTAACTACAACTAAGGCTACTCATTTACAGTTAATACTATGTTCTTTTACAAAGACATTTACAGTTGAAATCTGTACAATGAGAGCTACACTGTAACTAATAAGGATGTTTCCAATATCTCCAACAGCAATTCAATTACATAAAACAATATTAATTTCACACTATATATATTTGATATATAAATTTGCAAGCCACAGAATTGCCTGATAGGTACAAATATATATTAGACAAATTCAAATATTCCATATATGCCAAATGCATAATTCACTGATCAGAAATAAAACGTCAGTTATTATATATTCAGCTATAATCTATCATGTTACTTCAAACCCCCCCCCCCCCATTTTTTTTACAACTGACATTGTTGTTTGCTATGATATTTTGTAATTCTTCACTAGTGGAAAAATAGAAATAAGAAAAATCTTAAACAAAATGGTATATTCATTGAGTTCATTAATTTTTACCCTCCCTTTCCATTCGAAAAAAGAATTGGGGAAAAGTAATTTTTGGGACATTAATGTAGGAACTTGTTTCTTATAAACCCAAGGTGTCCTTCCATGAAGATATAATTGGCAAAGAAATAAAGTGATACCAGATTATATTGTAGTATACCTATGCATTGAAATGTAGCTGTGATAGCTTTACTTCCAAGATGCAAATTTCATTATAACTCAGCTGTCTATTAAACCTCATACCACAAACATCTTCAATGGAATAATTTCATGGGGTTGGTGGTTCTTATGGACTCTGAAACCAACACATCTTTTATTATTTAATAGAGTGACTATTTTTAAGATGAGGATGAAAGAACTATATGGCTTTTATACTGGCAACTGAGTGAATTGCATCAACTCCTCCCACTGTACTCTCTGTGTGTTGGCCAAACCTACTCCAAATTTTTGGAAGATGCTGGAATAAAACTAGACTAGGTGCATTCAGAGGACATAACAGAGAAATTAAGAGCAAGAGGATATCAATTTCATGAGAGGAAGTCTATTTGCATACCATTGAATATGGCCCTTGTCTTAATCTATATCAAAATCCAGTCATGTCTGTTTCATACAATTATCTGCAGAAGTCTCTGCTTTTTTGTTAAAGTATTGAAATTTATTATTCCATATATAGTCTTCATTAATGTATACATTTGCTCCTAATTTATCTGCAGTAAACATTAAATCATCCATAATAACAATTAGGAAGTGAAAATTGCCTAATTTTACATGAAAATGCTGAAGGGCAAAAACTTCCTTGTGATTATTTATTTATTTACATTTGTTATAACTACCCACCTCTAATAGACTCTGGGTGGCATACCCAACCAAAAAATCCATAAACCTCTTAAAACCAAATTCTGTAAATGTAATTATTGTTATTTTTTTTAAAAAATGTGGGTGTTTCCAAACCACCCAATATAAGGAAATGCAATATTTTTTTGATACTGACAATAGCTCAGTATAGGAACTTAACTGTGAAACAGAAAAATATAACTAAGTAAACCATTATTAGACTTGTTTCTACCAATAATATTTTACTGATGCTGTATGCCCCTTTATCTGTCCTTAGGTTTTGGCTCTTTCTGGTTTCTGTGGTCCATGATCTGCAGCACATCCTTATATTTTCATCATGGTTTTGGTTTCCAATAGCTCCTCTGAAGCTGAGCTAATTAGCTTCAGGTCCAGAATAGTTTCTGTATAAACATTAAACATTTTGCAGCATTAAGATTGAAGCTGAAGACACAATTTACCACTTATGAGAATTCATATACAATCCATCTTCCTTATCTCTTTTCTCACCCTTCTATAGTTAAGATGCCACTGCATCTTACCAATTATTTGATTATATTTCTTAAATTGAAAAAAGAGGTATTTGCTCTCTCTCCCTCCCTTCCTCTCACTCTCCCTCTCTCACTGCAAAAAACAATTACTGAAAGTCCCATATAAGATTGGGGAAATAAAATGGTAGTTTTGTTCCACTTATGCATACTGTCCCATCAGAGATTGGCTGGAGATAAGATTGATGATAGATGATAATGATGATAAATAGATTGATGATATATGATATAGATTATAGGATAGGATAGATATATGAGAAGAGACAGATGTTTTACTAATCACACAGATCAAAATAGTAATGTACCATAAATAAAATGAAAATATGAAAATAGCACAATAAAAAGCCATGCATTTAATAAAATAGATAACAAGTCATATTAAAACAACAGTAAATCACATTGTTAGAATTACCAATATTAAACTGAGAACCATTGCAATTCAGCAAAAATGGCAATCCTTTCACATATCCTTATAGACAGATTTGCTAGTAAGAAGAAAATATTTCCCACCCCAACAATGATACAGGCAATTTGGTATGAAATTTATTACAAAAATTCCCTTCTAGAATCATGAATGGAAAAAACATTAAGTCTAGTCAATAAGCATTTGACTATGTGAGATGGAAAAGTCATTGGTGAAATAATTAAGTAAAGTGTTGCTCCAAATCTCTGTTAGCCCAAAAATCTGTTGATTTGACTGCCTGTGAGACCTTTTGAGAGCTTTTTTGAGAAAAGTATATTTATTAAGTATACTAGCATTTTACCTGGCTTCACCCGGGTGTGCTTACCTCCCAGCAGCAGGAAGGAAGGCTTCAGGCAGCGAGCGGCCATGGTTTTTTGCCTTGAGGATTGTAGTGTACATGTGCAGTAGCTGCTCTCTGGAGCCCCTTGTGGAGCAGCAGAGAAAATTGCTGCTTTGCTGGTCAGTGTAGGTAGTGAGGATGGGCAGTTCAAGTGCATTTATAGGGGGCTTAGAGGCAGGGGGGCATGTCTGACCCCGCCCCCAGTGCTTGTTTCCAGAGGGTAAGGGATCTGCGTGGCAAGTTTGGGGAAGATTGGTGCAGGCACAGAAGAGCCTATTGAGGACATACCCACAAACAAACAAACAAACAAACATACCCACACACCCACACCCACACTTCTCTTTTATATAGAGAGATATAATAAAATTAAATAAAATATAGATTATGTTATAAATAATCCCAGTTATACTCAAATGTATAGTATATTAAAAATAATATAATATAGTAAACATGTACTTCTTTATTAATCCATTAATCCATTAAATCAATAACATTGTTATTGATGAAACTAAATTTAAGTTAGAAGTTAGTGAAAATAAATTTGTAATTGTTTTTCTCATCCAAGTTCACAGAGCTCCTGAAATCTATTAGTAGACCTATACTAAGAATCCCTGCTTTTGACCTTCCTACCTAATTTGAGAGTAATGAGAGTAATGTATAGTTGCTTCTGCCAGTTTAACTATAGATTGGTTTTGGTTACTGAATCTAAGCTACCATAGCTTACAATAATTGAAGTCAGCATAAAATGTTTCATGTAAATTGAACAGAATACTATTGTAATAATATTGAAACAAAATCCATTATCAAACATTAATAAATCAATTCTAAACCCAAGATCTTGGCCAGCATCTTATCTAGAATAACATGAATTGGCAGATTGGCAGATTGATGTGGAATGAGATCTTGAAGTAAATTTATTTATTTATTTATTTATTTATTTGTTTATTAAATTTATACCCCGCCTCTCTTCGCCCGAAGGGAACTCGAAATTCAAGGAAGTGTCAATGCAGTGTTTATCCATTGTAAGAAAGGCAAATAGCGTAATAGGAATAATAAAAAAACTATTGCAATTAAGGAGGTCAATATTTTAATGTCCTTATATAAATACTCAAACCAGAGGTCATCTAATTAAAGTAAATATTGGAAGAATCAAGAAACTTTTTTTTAACAAGGCAGATAATTATGTTTTGAGATTCACTACTATAAAATGTGGTATAGCTACCAGATTGTTTGGCTTTACAAGACATTTGGATAAATACATAGAAGTCATGAAGATCAATGGCTGTTAGCCTTTATGATAGTCATGGTCTGCTTGGAGAGAAATCAGTACAGACAGTTAGCTATTCTGAGAATTAGTCCATGGTGGATTAGATGGGCCAGAGATATGATCCATTATGGCAGTGATTATGTTGTTATGTTCATAGTCATTCAATACATTTCACATATAGATGCTCAGGCCAATTTCCTTCCTTTGGTATCTGAGTTTTACTCAGCTTGAGTAACAAGGGAAGACAATACTGGGAGCCACTGCTCAGAATTTATAAAACCACCAACTGTGGTTTTCCCTTTCTTAAAATAGGACTTTTGTCTAAGATCAAATGATGGTTCATTCTAAGAGTAGCACAAGAATACTTCCCAGAGAAGTGGAATATGAATCTGGTGAATCGGATCCTGGGTGAATTTATTTATGAATTAATTTATTCAGTTTGTTACATACAAAAAAAATGGAAGAATATAAGAATAAATTTTCTTGATCAAGTTCAGCATT
Source organism: Boaedon fuliginosus (assembly GCA_027560395.1). Lineage (NCBI taxonomy): Eukaryota > Metazoa > Chordata > Lepidosauria > Squamata > Lamprophiidae > Boaedon > Boaedon fuliginosus. The sequence continues at coordinate 49,308 of JANHGC010002204.1, read as the reverse complement.
TTGTTTCTAACAGGCCAATGATGGAGACAAATCGCTTTCCCACCATTATTCTCTTCAACTAATAGCTGGGAAGTCCCCAACCCACAGATAGCATCAAGTTTCAAGAATAGTAGTTCTTCATAGACTTGATTATAAATGCATTAACTCCTATTTCTTTATTTAATTTAAATACCACCCACATTGTATGATTCTTGGCAGTTTCCAATTGAAAAGTATAGCTATCTAGGTTAGGTGGCCATCACTACATCTCATCATAAAATACCTGAAGTATTCACTGTGTTCTTTTCCCTGTTCTAAATATCTTTCTAAACATCTATCCTGGATGATGTCTTGTCCTACTTTTCTATTTTGCTTGTAATATGCATGTTTTTATTCAACAAAACAGTGTTTCCTTTAGAAGCCCCTTCTTTAAAGCTAAAGAATCCAAAACATCCCAGCCATTTCTTGTAAAACAACTATTGGATCCTCTCATAATCTTAGCTCCAGCATTACATCCTTTTCCAAATATGGTGAACAGACCTATACCCAATTTTCCAGATGCAAACATATCATAATCATATGAATGAATTAAAACATGTCATTAATAAGTAATTCCTCTCATAATAAAGGCATTGAACACTAACCAAGGTTTCTCTTTTTGCCAGATTTATATTATCCTAGCATAGGTGTTTACATACAGTTGGAGTAAAGTGCACAGAGAGAGGGACAGAGAGAGAGAGAGAGACACACACACAGAGAGAGAGAGTATGAGTATATTTTTTATCTCTGTACATGGTTTTTTTAACTGAAATTAGTCATGCTGGATTTATTGATCATGCTCATTATAAAATAAATGATGAATCAGCATTTTGCAACTATTATGTTTTGATAGATGAGCCGCTAGGTAGACTTCCAAATTAACTATTTAGCTGCCAAATAAACTACTTAGCAACATGTATATACCTTCCATTTCCCCCCCTCCATGAATAAAGGTATTTTTGCTCACATAGACAGATTTTTGGAAAATAATGGTTAGCCCAAGTAATCAATTTCCTTAATCTCTAGAAGTTTTCAGTCAACATTTTAGCAATTAGAAATGTTAATGATACATTAAATTTCTCTGTACTTTCATATAAAATTTACATCATCCTTATATAATAACATTACAACATTATAGAAAGTTTATTTTCTATATACAGTAAATATTTAATAACCATTGCCATGTCAGAAGTTTGCACTTATTGCTTCTTATATTATTTAGTCATGGATGACAGCTGTAAATCTATATATATAAAACAGACCCTTGGGTTTGTATGTGCTCTATAGAAAAATTCAGTTCTGCACCAAACTGCCCCAAGTTTCACACAACCCTTTGTTAGGGTTGCGAAATCAGCACTGGGAGGGTCCCAAAATTCTTCTCCCCCTATTTTGGCTAAAAGAAGGGGAGAAAGGGGACCCACGGAAAAACGGAAAAAAACGGAGCAAAAAACATGACAGCGCATGCTTACCAGTTCTGCTGCGCGCGCATCCTGCCTCGAGGCTGATGAACACAGTGGACTGGCAACCACCGTTGGCCAGGAGAGGCGGGGACCAAGGCGAGGGGGCAGCACAGGAGCCAGATTAGAGGCAGCCTGTCAATGGCTGGCTCGCTGGCTCTCCTCGTCGCCAACCGGAGCGCTCAGGCAGCGAACGAAACCTGCCTCATGTCTGCCGCCGCCAGCTCCTGCCTCCACGCATTAAGAAGGCCCAGCAGCAGCAGCAGGCAGAGCACAGACCTGCTGAGCTGCAGGGAGTGGCTGGCACCACATGGCCGCCACCGCCTCCTGCCTCCGAGCATCCAGGACGCCTAGCAGCACAAGCAGCAGCGGGGAGAGCTTGGACCTGCTGAGCCACGGGGAGCCGCTGCCACCACATGGCCGCCGCTGCCTCCTGCCTCCAGGCATCCAGGACGCCCAGCAGCACAAGCAGCAGTGGGGAGAGCGCGGACCTGCTGAGCGGCGGAACACATGAATTGATGCAGGGGGGTTGTCTCAACGAGATGGCCACGGGAGGGGAGGTTAGTGTTGGGGGGAGTAAGGTGTGACATGAGAATGCGTAGCTCAAGAAGAGGTGGCCTCCGGGGCTTTACAGGGCCGTGGTAGGGTTCGCTCTCCTCCTCCCTCTCCTCCTACCTGCCTGCCTGCCTGACCACTTCTTCCTGGGGGCTGCTTAACCCCTGAGGGAGATAAGAAAGGAGGGGTCAAGGGGCTGGAGGGAGGTTGAACGAAGCTGATAGTACAGTAAAAAAAACACGAGCAAAGCCAGGTAAGCCGCTAGTACTTAATATAATGTTATAATGATAACCTATACATCTAAGCAGTGTGTGTGTGTGTATAGAAGTGTTCAGTTGTACAGAAGTTATATTTTGCTTTGTTTTGTTCTTCTAATATGTATAACAACATTGAGGTAACTTTGTTTTTTATCTTTAACAGAAACAATCCTGACTGCAAAGATGTATCTGACTTCTCTTCCTTTCTTCCTTTTTTTGATTGGCAGCATATTGTGTCAATATGATTATGACATTGAGCCAGATTTTGGCTACCTTTTTTCAATGTCAGAGCTCTCATCTGCAGTCTGTGCACCAGAATGTAATTGCCCTATAACTTACCCCTCAGCCATGTACTGTGATGATCTAAAACTGAAGAGTTTCCCCATAATTCCTAAAGGAATCAAATATCTGTATCTCCGCAATAATCTGCTTGAAGGCATAGAAGATAATGCTTTTGAGAATGTGACAGATCTGGAGTGGCTAATCCTAGACAACAACCAACTGAAAAATTCCAATATTAAAGGCAAAGTCTTTGCCAAATTAAAAAATTTAAAAAAGTTGCACATTAATCACAACAATTTAACTGAAGTTGTTGGGCCTCTTCCCAGTACTCTGGATGACCTGCAACTCACTCATAACCAGATTTCCAAAATCACCCCCAATACACTAGAGGGACTAGTGAACCTGACTGTCATTCACCTACAGAACAATGAACTGACTGAAGGTACACTCTCTGGAGTTTTTAAAGGCTTAAAATCACTCTTGTATCTGGACTTGAGCAATAATAAACTGAGCAAACTGCCTACAGGACTGCCTAATAATTTATTGATGCTGTATTTTGATAATAATCAGATTACCGGCGTTCCTGATCAGTATTTCAAGGGTTTAAAAGTACTGCAGTATTTACGTCTTTCTCACAATAAACTGACAGATTCTGGAATACCAAGCAATGTTTTCAATATCTCTTCACTTGTGGAGCTGGATCTCTCCTATAATCAGCTAAAGAGCATTCCAACAGTCAATGAGCACCTTGAAAACTACTACCTCCAAGTCAATGAAATTACCAGTGAGTAATATTTCCATTAAAAAAAGGGAAGAGAGAAAAGTGTTGGTAATAGTTAAATAAGATAATCTGTATATAATTCTCAATTCTCATATAACCATTTTATCCCAGTCTTTATGTTCATTCCATCTCTTTTTAAAAAAATAATAGCTATTATGATAAAAACCTGCAACTATTTCAAATAATAATTGGTAATCATACATATTCAAGCTAGGGATAAAAGCAATTGTAGCCCAGACCAACACTAGCAGACATGTAATTTTTGTTTTAATGGTTATTTTGGAAAACAATAAAAATTATCTCTATCTATCT
>JANHGC010002203.1:63851-74426 GCA_027560395.1 Boaedon fuliginosus | reverse complement strand
CTTCCTTTTTCTTTCTTTTCTGGGTAATACTTAAACCAAAGACAATGGTTAAAAAAAGTGAAGGAAGAAATCTGGACAGATTTCTAAAGCAAAATTAATTTCTAACTGACTTTTACATGCAGAAGAGGAGCGTGAGATGCTCGCTGAAGGCCTGCGCTGCAAGACAGGCTAGAAGCGCATGTCCAGATTTGAAACAGGTGGCATTCAGTTAAACAAGGAGAATTCTCCTCCACTGCACATGTCCAAATTTGAAACTGAAGCAGAATTTTGAAACTTCGTTGCCATACTTTCCCCTACTGCTGCGCCTTGCCTGTCTTCCCTCAGGCATTGCCTCAGCAACCTCCCGACCCACAGGTTCCTGTCATGTGGCACACATTACCTGAGCTCAGGTATGCCTACAGAACTGCTACACGCTCCCCCCCCTTCTCCCAGGGGTGAAGAGGAGGAATAAGATGGTGAGGGGCAGCTTGGGTAGGCCTCCGCCGCCTTTAATAAACCCTGCTTGCCTTACTCCACAGTGGAGGCTTACCCGACCACCGCACACACCTCTTATACAAGCAGCATGCAGGCCTTTCCCCCACCTTCTCCCATTGCCGTGCTACAGAAGCACTGAATGTCTTCTCCCAGGGCCACTAAAAAAATTTGGAAGAGGAGGAATAAAATGGCAGGGGGGGATTTGCGCTTGCAGAAGAGGGTAAGCTGGCATGCAGGCCTACCCCCCACACCTTTTACCAGTGGCGCACTACAGAAGCACCAAACGCCTTCCCCCAGGGTCATAGACAAAATTCAGAAGAGGGGGAATAAGATGGCGAGGGAGGATTTGTGCTTGCAGAAGAGGATAAGCCAGCACGCAGGCCTCCGCCCACACCTTTTACCAGCGGCACACTACAGAAGTGCTGAACACCTTCCTCCAGGGCCACGGACAAAATTCGGAAGAAGAGGAATAAGATCGTGAGGGGCAGCTCAGTTAGGCCTCTGCCGCCTTTAGCCCCACATGCCTTTCCCCAGCAACAGAGGCTTACATGAGCTGCCTGTCCCCATCTTATTCCTCCTCTTCCAAATTTTGTCTGCAGCCCTGGGGAAAGGCATTCGGTATTTCTGTAGTGTACCACTGGTAAAAGGTGTGTGTGGGGGGAGGCCTCTGTGCCAGCTTACCCTCTTCTGCAAGTGCAAATCCCGGTCTTCTCTAGTGGAGTACGTCTTCACCCAGGGCCACCGGTATGATTACGAAGACGAGGACTAAAGGGATGGGTCAAGAACACAAGAGGAGGAGGGGAAAGAGGACGAGGGAAGAACTTGAGGAAAAAGAGAGGGAGGGGCAAGAACCCAATGAGGAGATGGACAGAAGGAGGAGGCAGGAAGAAGAGGGGGAGGGTCAAGAAGCCAATGAGGTGGACAGAAGGAGGAGGCAGGAAGAAGAGCGGGAGGGGCAAGAAGCCAATGAAGAGGTAGAGGGAAGCAACATGCAGGAAAAAGAGATGAAGATGATGGGAGCAGGGATGGATGCAGGGATGGATGCAGAAATGGAGGGATAGAAATTTAAAAAAAACCCAAGCAAGGCCGGGTAATCAGCTAGTAGACATATAAGTGCCAACTGGGGTGCAAACTTAGGAAACCAACTTTAAACTTGTGAAAAATCAAGAAAATATGCAAGAGTGAAGCTATAGATGAAATAATTGTCTATACTGCTTTTTAGTAAACAGTATATATAATCTCTTTTGCTTTGTGATTCATGTTGTAAATAATCTTGGAAAAAAATTACCTTCAATGTATTAAGTATCTGAGTGTAAGCAGGCACACACTTACACCAGTATGTTATTGAAGTTTTTTTATTTAATATTTAATTTTAGTTTTAACCTGGTGTGTAAAATCATTTATCTATGTAACTGTTTCATTGTAGTTGTTGCAAAGGTGAAGTCCAACTATAACATGCAAATGAAAAATAAAACCTCTTTTCAATGTTCGCCATATATTTTATGTAGTATGCATAACTATGTAGTTTTCTTGAGCTAGGAACATAAATCTTATGTGAGGAACTATCTGAAATGCACAGGGATGAATGCATTGAAAGTATAAGACAGATCAAAATCATGTTACACTGCCACCGACCCACATCTCATGAAACATAAAGAACTGACCAATGACCATGAAATACGTAAAGATTAAAAAGAAGAAGAATACATTAAAAAAAGAAATAGACAGGTTAAAAATTTGAAAGATAGGAGGGAGCAAGAAAAATGGTTCATGTTTCAGCTATAAATAGTCCTCACAAAGTTGAACAATGCAAAAACGGTCATCTTTAATAACTAACAATATGTACATCTTCCATTCTTTCTCTTTTATGCTGTAGAAAGTATTTGTATTCCACTCTGGGGTTATTGCCTTTTTAAAAATGGAAATAGGTAATGATTATTGTATTTATCACAATATTACCTTCTTTATTTAGAAGTAAAATGCAGATTTCACCACTGCACTAAAGACATGATTCTTACATGGCTAGTTTTTCTTTGTTTTACCTGTGCACCCTCGACTGAGACCAACCTTCCTGGTTCCTATTTTAAATATATTATACTATTTTCCTTTTCTTCTATTTAAAAAGTTTGCTTTTATTTTCTTGCTGCACTTTTATAAACTTTAGATTGGAGTTGTGATTTTAATCATCTTATTTTTATGTTTTCCTCCCAGGAAATATTTACATTGGATGATTATAAACAACCTGGATGAATAAATAACTTTTACATACCATTATACTACCCATATAAAATTTGACTTGGTTCCATTTTCTTGGTTTCATTTTCAGCACACAAATATATATATTTTTTCCTGGAAGCATGAAGATAGACTTGTGTTATATAAACTTAAAGGTGAACTGCAGTCCATCAATCTGTTGGAAGATAACTGCCACTAAGGATAATGTGCCACAACCAGGCATACTTCAGGGAAAAGAGTTTGTGATAAAGTACAGATGGCCTAAATTCAATTCAATATAACTTACAGGAACTGAACAGTCTGACAAAATGACAGGAGAGCTAGAAAAAGAATTGAAAATGTTTAAAATATATTAAAACTTAAAGAAGACCAGAAATAGACCAAAGGTAACCTCAGCTGAAAATTACGTTTTTTCTCCCTTTGGTTGAAAGGTAACTTGTGAGGTAAATGGCTAAAACAATTCTGATTGTTAGTCTCTTAGTGAGATCTTTTGGAGTGTTTTATTTTATAGTGCTTTAAATCATGCATGTAAGCATTTTTTGGCAAATGAGTTGAAATAGTATATATAAAATACATTATAAATTGTTTTATGATACTGTTATCTGTAATAAAAGAAAGCATGAAAGCATTATACAAAATTACATGGAAACAAGAAAATCTCAGATGTCAAATAAGTAAGTTAAATTCTTATCCACTGATAGCTGGATTATAGTACATTTTTATTTCATTTATATAGCCTGCTTAGTTTTTATAAGGCACTTTAATTGCTTATATTTAAGTGTTTTATAATATCCAAATGCATGAAATGTTTGATTATGTGAAGCCAAGAAATTTGTTTTTTGGTTAAAATGAGAAAGAAGTCTGAGCTCTTTCAGAATCTAAACTCTTCATGAGAGAATATGCTGTACTTGCACAGTGTCTTCATGAATAATAGCCACTAACTCTTCCAAGTGTGTGGTAGTTGCTTGAGTTGCTATGGCAATATGTATTTTGTGAGTAAATCTTTCCTAGATGGAAGCTTGGATTACAGCCATGATTCATTATAACATAAAAGTGCTACTCTCCACTTGAAACAATCCTGATATATTCAATTCAGGGCAGAGTCATCATCATCTTCTTCATTTTCTTCTTCAGCAGCAACAGCATCCTAGCTTTTTATTTTATTTTTTTAAAAGAATTGATGCCCTGCACAGCAATACAATAATTTTGTATGAAGCACTTTGGGTTGGCTTTGCCATTAACATGCAGTTTACAATATGATAACTTATTAACCAATCAAATAATCAAGTTCTTCAAGCATAAATCATTATTTTTTTCTCCATGACATAAAAAAGCAGATGACCAAACAGAAGGGTAGAGAGACAAAAAGAAGTAGTTTATTCATCAAGAATTAGTTAAAATATTGCTGAAGGAAGTAGTCCATAAGGCTACTTTTTAGCAATGTTGTCTTTGTAAGATGTTTGCTGTATGTAGATATAAAGGTAGGATTACCTGCAAATTTTACTCCACTAGTCATTGCCAACTATAGGGAGTGGTACTCATTTCTGTTGCAAGACCATTGAGCCAGCATTGTCTGAAGACATTTCGTGTAGTAAGTATGACAGCACAGAACACTGTTACCTTCCCACCAAAGTGATATCTATTTATCTACTCATATTTGCATGCTTTTGATTTGCTAGAACGAGGATGGGAAATCACTCCGTCATATGGCATTCAACACACACACACACACACACACACACACACACGGAGTTGAGCTGTTGCCTAGAGGTGGAACTCTCGCCTCGCAATCAGGCAGCTGTGAGTTTGACCCCAGGTGGCTGGCAAAACTCTTGCGACGCATCTGGAACTGATTGCATCAGCTTTGCCTTTCCACTGGATTATTTCAGCTGCATGGAGAGGGGGGATTTGCTGCTTGGGTAACCCTCTCACAGTTACTGTTGAGCAAGGTGCCACATATACTGTACCTGTGCATTTTGTTTTTCTTGCCTAAATACAGAACCTTACATTTTTCCCCACTGAATTTCATTTCGTTAGCTAGCACCCAATGTTCAAGTCTGTCGCATCCTTCTGTATCTTAAGCCTATCATCTGGAATGTTGGTTATTCTTGCTAGTTTGGTGTCATTTGCAAATTTAATGAATTCCCCATCTGTCCCTTCATCCAAATCATTGAAGATGTTGAAGAGTACTGGGCCTAAACCAGAACCTTGAAGTACCCCACTGCATACTTCCCTCCATGTAGATTCAGTTCCATGTAGATTCAGTTGAGTGCGGTTTGTCAGCCAGTTATTAATCCATCGGATGGTGATGCTGTCTAACCCACATTTTTTTCTATTTTATCAAGCAGTAGGTTATGGTCTACTTTATTAAATGCCTTACTGAAGTCCAAGTAAATTATAATGACAGCATTCCTCTGGTCCACTAATTTTTTTACTTTGTCAAAGAATGTAATAAGATTAGTCTGGCATGATCTGTTTTTGACAAATACATGTTGGCGGCTTTTGGTTATTACTTTGTTTGCTCCTAGGGGTTTGCTTATTCATTGCTTGATTATCTTTTCCAAAATCTTCTCTGTATTGAGGTCAGGCTGATAGGCCTGTAGTTTCCTGGATCTTCCCACCCATCCCGCTTTTTTTGAAGATGGGAACTACACCAGCTCTTTTCCAGTCCTCTGGCAGTTCCCCGGTGCTCCAGGATCTTTGAAAAATATAGTTCAGTGATTCTGAGATCTTTTCTGCCAGATCCTTCAGAATCTTGGGTTGTAACCCACCCGATCCTGGTAATTTGAACTCATCTAGGGTAGACAGGTGCTCACTTACCATTTTCTTCCCTATTTTAACTTGTGTTCCTAATCTGGTTTTTGTGGTACTGTTTTTGATAGGTTGGACTGTTTTTTCCCTTTGTGTAAAGACAGATGCAAAAAATGAGTTAAGTAGTTCTGCTTTTTCCCTATTGTTTGTCACCTTCTTGCACTTTTTCACATCAAAGGACCAATTGTTTCCTTGACTTTTTTTTTAACATGTTGGAAGAAGCTTTTTTTAAAAAAAAAAAAATTGTCGCAAGCCTTTCTTCATTGTGAGCCTTAGCGTTCTTCACTTCATCTTTGCGTATCTATGAATGCTTATATATGAAATTAAAATAAGAGTGATTAAAGAAGGAAATCATTAAATAAATAACTTGTGATTAAGCATACTAAACATAACTATAATGGAATATAAACATAACTATAATGGATAAAGATATCCAGAATGATGGATTTTTTAGCAGATAGTCTATGAATTTAGATGAATACCTTTAAAGGCACTCAAAGTTCAATCACAATAAAATTTTGAAATAATTTTATCCACAGATGAAGAAAAAGTTACATGTCATCATATCAATTGTGCCACAGGTGAGCCCAGCAGAGCCCTCTCTGTGGGCATGCGCGCCATCGCCCCAGCTCAGCTCCACCACACATGCATACATGCCTCCTGTCGGCCAACTGGCCTTCAGCTCCCTGTGCGGGGGGCATGAGCGGGGGTGGTGGCACATGCACAGTGGGGTGCATTTGGTAGGGGTGCATGCATGTGTGGGGGCACGCCTTGCATTTTTGGTATGCACACACACACACACACGCTTTGGGCACTCGGGGTCCAAAAGGTTCACTATTACTGGTCTAGCTTCTTTAAACACTTTAAACAATTGTCCAGCTTCTTTAAATAGAACGCAATACAAAAGCAAAAACTGCTATATGTTAAGCTAAAACTAAAACCATTCAAATCTGTATTTTTTAAACAATATTTATCCTCTTTGCTTTCTACTTTGCAATGTTTGAGACTGTGCAAAGCATGAAAGTCATCTAAATATCCAAGTCATCTTTAATTGTATCTGAAGCATTTCAAAGGCACATGATTTGCTTCGATGCTTTCAGTCAATAGAAGAGTCAATTCAAAGAAATGATTCGGTGAAACTTAGCCTGCAGTAAAAGAAGCAACAAAGCAAAGAAGAAGAAAAAACCCATGGCCTTCATGAATAAAAATGGTTTATTGGGATACTTATACATTTTCAAAACTCACAAACAACCTTGATATCTCAAAATACAGCACTCTGTAATAAATAAACCACTGCCTTCAAGTCTTAACATTGGTATATTTTAATTGTTTTAAAAACTGATATTTAAAAACATGTACTTTTAGAGGCAGACATATTTCAGAGGTATAACATGGCTATGAAATTATTTGAAATATTTTCCAATAATAATATTTTTCCTGTTTCACTATATTCTGCCCTCTTTTTATGCCACACAAGTTTGCTTTGAGGCTTAAACTATTAGTCATAGATCAATACAGATTTATTGGTTAGGCTGTGGGAAGTCAGAGTAAAGTAAAATGGATAGTGTGAAATGAAAGAAGAAAAACGTTATCTGCTTTATATAACATTTGGTTTACAGTTATTTAACGTTTTTTTTACAAAACTCATCAATAATGTTATCTATTTAAATCAGTTGATAGCTCTATTTATTTATACTGCTAATTATCATGTTTATGTAATCTGTGGAATGTCTATGCAGAAGTAAATCATATAATGTTTAATAAAACTTACACCCAAATGAGTGCACATTAAATTGAAGAATTATTTATATGGAATAGTAATATTGAAAAAAAAAATAGGGAAGAAGAAGCATTATAAACACTTAAAGATATGGAGTATGGAGTATGAGCTATGATGGTGCAGTGTTTAGAACACAGTACTGCAGGATAACTGTGCCCTCAGCAAGGAGTTCAGTCTTGACTGGCTCAAGGTTGAGTCAGTCTTCCATACTTCTGAGGTTGATAAAATGAGGATCCAGATCACTGGGGGAATATTATTTACAAAACACTTCTTTTCATTTTAGGTCATCAGTTGCATTTATACAAATATGTATTATTTAAAAATGTAAATGTGGTGCCAAATTGTATTTTAAACCTTAGGATAACATTTTTCCGAAGATCTTGGATTCTTTTGATTCCAAGTTTTGTCTAAGAGAATTACCCATTGTGGCAAAAAAGGGTACATCTTATTTATTTATTTATTTGTTTGTTTGTTTGTTTATTTATTTGTCTGTCTGTCTGTCTGTTTGTTTGTTTTATTTAATTTGTATGCCACCCAATCCCGCAGGACTCAGAGCAGCTCACAACAATAAATAACATAAACAACATACATTTAAAATCCCCCTAAAATTATTGATAGAATTAATCTAATCCAGCTCGCTGGAAAAGCCAGGTCTTAAGCACTTTACGGAAGACTGGCAGGTCCGGGGCACTCCGGAGCTCCGATGGTAGGTCATTCCAGAGGGCAGGGGATGCTGTGGAGAAGGCCCTCCTCTGTGGAGTTGCCAGGTGACATTGCCTGGCCGATGGTATCTGGAGGAGGTCCACCCCTATGTGACCTCACATGGGAGGCAAATGGTGGCAGAAGGTGGTCTCGGAGGTAACCCAGTCCGATGCCATGTAGGGCTTTAAAAATAATAACAAGCACCTTGAATTGGACCTGGAAGCCTACTGGGAGCCAGTGCAAGCTGAGCAAGAGTGGTGTGACATGGGAGTATCGAGGAACCCCCATGACTACTCGAGCGGCCGCATTCTGGACCAGTTGAAGCTTCCGAATATTTTTCAAGGGCAGCCCCAAGTAGAGCGTGTTGCAGTAATCTAACCGTGAGGTGATGAGGGCATGAGTGACTGGTCCAGAAAGAATATGTTCAAAGAATATATTCATTTTCAACTTGTGAGATATATTTATTTTGTAAAAAAAAAAAATAAAGTTGGAAAATATGTTTCTATATGGTTTAGATTTGCTATATCAAAGCACTGAACATGCCTACTTTCAGGTTGTAAGAAGGAATATTATTGATAATATAAAGGGATATATTATAAAGGATATAATATAAAGGCTGGACTGTGTTACTAGTTATGTAAGATAGTTATGTAAGTATGATATATAATATTCACAGAAGAAGACTGTGTAGTAAATACAACAAATTATATCAGTTTACTGTATTTGAAGCAGCATTTCAAGTTGTCTTCAAGATGAGCTCTGCCACAGAATTTGAAAACTGAGAGTCTAAAGTAAAGGTTAATGAAAAACAACAGTGTGCTTAATGTGGTAAGGAGCCATCTATCAGAATGCTAGCAATCAATATTTCAGCATCACTCTTCCTGAATACAATCATTTAAAAAGTGGGATAAATAATCTGATAATTAAAATTTCAGTAGTGACAAATATGGAAGGTAAAGTTAGATCAAAAGATGTCAGGAATCCAAATGATGAAATTCATACATAATGGTTTTCTTTAAATGTGAAAAAGAAAGGTTTGCAACATTAGCCATTACTTCTTTCACAGTCCTTATTTAAACACATTTAAATTTTGATTAAATATTTTTCAACCCAGACTTTTTTCTTTTTCTTTTTAAAGCTAACTACAGCTCTTCAGTAGAATGAATCCTTGTGATCATTTTTGCTTTGCTATTGCTATTGTTTTTCTATTTTGTTACCATGCTTTGCTGGCATGGCAATATAATAGAAATGAAACTGATAGTAGGAGACCATTTTAAAGTTTATCATGACCTCATATAATGATCATTAGCATTTAATCAACTACTTGACTAACAAGCATAGTCTTCAGTGATCCCACAGTAAAATAAGAGAAAAATAACAGGAAGAAGCAGCAGTTATAGCTGCTGGTGCTTTTAGCCAAGAAATCTGCTCAAAATTGGAACAAGAATATTTGCTCTTATTTAGTGTTTTTTGTTAGATTATCAGTTTAAAACAAGCTCATGAGTTCTTCACAATGGCCCTGGCTGACCACATGGATAGAATTTATTTATATGTATAAAAGAGAAGTGGGGTGTGTGTGTGTGTTTGTATGTGCTCTATATAAACTTTCAGTCCTGCACCAATCTAGTTCAACCTTGGCAGATAGATAACTAAGCATAGTAAGATCAGCACTGTCAGGGTCACCAAAGGGTAGTGGGCCTTTTTGCCTCCCAAAAATGGGGGCAAAGAGGACACTCTTAACGAACAAGAAGCAACCCTCTACTGACCATGTGCAGTTTTCCCTCCCTCTACTGAGCATGCACAGTTTTCAAACTGAGGCTTCATATTCAAACTGAGGTGCTATGTTTACAAATGGAGAAGCCCGCCTCGCCAAGTAAGGTCATCTCTGACATGTGGGAGGGGGCAGTGAGGGCTTCAGAAGGCCTGCAAACAATGTGGGAGGGGGTGCCGGAGGCTTCAAAATGCCAGCGAATGCTGGGGTACAAATATACTTCTTTAAAAAAAAATGAGCAAGGCCGGGTAATCAGCTAGTAACAGATAAACCTTTATCAGGGTTCGCCTAAGAGTTATTGCTGCCTGGGCCAAAAAGGCAAGGTATGTCTCTATCATTTTTTGCCAGTGGGCTTTTAATAAAAGCTTATTTCAACAGTGATGAAGAAATAGCATTCCCTATTTTAGCTGTAGGAAACAGAATTATTTAAGGGGTAATGGTCACTTTATTGTTTTAAAAAGACCATTCTTTAAGAAAGAATAGTTGGGGGTTTCATCATTGCCTTTTAGTCTCTGCTGACTGAGGCAATTGCTATAATCATTACTCTCCTAATATCAAGTTCAGTGGCATAAGCCACTTTATTTATTTATTTATTTTATTTATTTTATTTATATCCTGCCTCTCTTCCCCCAATGGGGAACTCGAGGCGGTGTACAACATAGAAAATGTGCCCTGTAAATAAAATACATCATACATTCACACGATCTTTCACACAATCAAAATAGGGGGGGGGGAACGATCTTAACTCCAAGCCTTCCGCCATAGCCAGGTTTTAGTGGCCTTGCGGAAGGCGGGCAAATTT
>JANHGC010002202.1:125079-136488 GCA_027560395.1 Boaedon fuliginosus | reverse complement strand
GAAGGAAGGAAGGAAGGAAGGAAGGAAGGAAGGAAGGAAGGAAGGAAGGAGTCTTGTCTTGATGTAGCTGCACATTTTAGGAGATTATTAAAACCAAAGGCTAATAATAAGATTCTCAACTGAGGGAAAGTTTATATTCTCACCAACCAGGAGCACATAAAAGACTCATAGTTCGCAAATTAGAGGAAAGGTTAAAAGAACTTCGTTAGTTCAAAAAAATGAGCAAGACAACGTCAGAAAATCTGCTTACAATATTCACTGCCCTTGGAAGGGACCTTTTTCACAGAACTGTATCATTTGAGGAATGTTTTATACTTTGCTTGCAAAGGAACACCTAGAATTTGCAACGGGGTTTCTTTCCAACTGACAAATTGCGTTGGATAGCATCTGCGGTGGTGGCGGTTGTTGAATTCAGCAAATTTGCACAGTAAATGAATCAGGTAGAAAAATGCACAGGAGGGCCCTGAACTCTGCATTTTAACATCTCAGAGTTACAAATCAGAGTCCTTGGCATCAGCTCTTTTGTAAGAAAAAGTAAATGTTCCAAAACCAGCAAGGCTAGGTACAGTAACTGTTCAAATGAAGGCCTTTACTATCAGAGTTTGCTCCGATGCTCCAAATTTATCCTGCAAGGTCAAAGTGACAAGTTAGGTGACTGTGGAGAGCTTCACATCTCTTCTCTGCGGGGGAAAAAAAATGAAGCAATAAAATTCATTGTAGGCTATCTTTTAACACCTCAAAATTTAGCCTGTGAATTGTTAAAGGTAGCTCAGCCTGAGCAGTAGTGTCGTGCTCTCTTTTCTGAGTCCCATCATCAAGGATAAAGAAGTAACTTCCTAGACTGGATACAATATTGATCTCTTCCTCCATAGGACCTAAAAGATTTAATTATGTCTACCACAGCTTTATTTGTTTCACAAACAAAAAAGGAATGTATCCAGAATCACATTAATGTGCCCTCTTTATACCCCTGAGCTGATCTCAAAACATTTCGCTATTCAAAGAATAAGCTATATTCCTCCCATCCTTCGTTTATCTGCCCAAATTTATGTTTATTTAAGCACGGTGCGCTAGCCACATCCTCTAATTTTAAAAAAGCATCTCCCTAAAAGCAGTAACACAATAGACAACAATGTTTCAGAGATTAGGACAAGCAATTAGAGACTATTCCATAAATACGATGACAGCTAGAATTTATTGGCATTGGGCCTGCCAACACGAGATTCTTTAATCCTTTTTTCGGGCATCAGAAAACAAGGAGAAGGGAAAATTACCATTTTAATCATCCTTGGAGAACTCTCCCATGCTTTCTTATTATCTAAACGGAAGCCACCAAATTGAGGCAGTTTTCACATTAAATCAGCTTTAAAAGGCTCCAAAGTAATAGCTGCCAATTTATGCTTTTCATAGTAATGACACCACTCTGGTCTATTTTCTCAACAAGAAGCAAAACACACACACACACACACAAAAGTAATGGGTAAAATGCAAATCACAAAGGTGACTTATTTACCAGAGTTTGAACGCTAAACTAGTTCCAGAGAGTTGGAAGTTGGAAGTTGGAAAGGAGCATTTGTTGCAATATCACATAACACATCTATTTTTAATACAGTTCTGAATTCTTGTAAGATTCAAAACTAATGCTAACCAGTGTGGTTTATTTAATTTTATTTATTTATTTTATGTAGAGATGTTTTTCTGAGAGATCTCTGGTTGCGGGTAGGAAAGAGCTGAACTTAACCAACTCTGGCTTTTTCTCACCTTTTGATTAGTTTATTCATTGCTTAAATGGAAAAGTCCTTTTGTTTTTCTCTAGATAAACTTGTGGTGCTTTTAGAGTCCTTGATTATGAATCTGAAATCTAGAAGTCGGCGAAAACAGGAATGTTTTCACCACTCTACTGAGGCAGAGCAGGATAGGAGATAACCAGGCTGAGCCAGAGGGAGGGGTCAAATGTGTCATCAGTCTCCAGTCCTTTCAGACTGAAAAGAGATCTAAGTCCAGCCCACTTTGAATTCCACTGACTCTTGTCTACCACCCATTTGCTTTGAATGTTAGTAGTTCAGATTCCTGAAGAGAGCTTAAGTTTGCAATAAACCTATATATTCATTTGAACGGCCTGGACTCCTGATTTCCTGTGCATGACAAGCAGTTTCTCAGGCAGGCTGAGAAACAGCTGAGAGCTTTAGCTGGATTTCAGTGCATTCCTGAATTATAAAGCATGCCAGAGGGGGAGAGGGCTGCCTGGAATTGCTTATCATTTCAGAAGCTCTTCTCCATGAGTTATAGCTTTTGTCTAGGATGACTGTGTTGTATGCAGATAAAAACGTCTAGGAACGACTTCAGACAGGGTCTCACAATACACTATAGCTATAGGGGGGTGTTAAGCCCCCAGAATCACCGGAGCTGGCCTCTGCAACCACTTTGGAGGTGGGGAGGGGTCTTAGGGCATCTTGGATAAGACTGCATCTATGGGAGTCTTGGATAAGACTGCATCTATTGATCGCTGCAGCTATGGGAGGGCTTGCTATGGCCCCAGAAGGCCTACAGCCAGCCCCGAAGGCCCCCAGGACTAAGGGGGGTCCCAAAGAGCCAAAGAAGATGCAATACCCCCCCTTCCTCACAGACTATGCTCACCAACAAGAGAATATTCTTGTCCTCGATGGCCATTAGTAAAATAACTCGCCCTGTGGACACTGAGCCAGAATCCTGACCACATCTTGGAGACTGAGCCTAGTAAACTATCCTGGTTTAGGGAAATAATTACCATCTGCCTCCCCCTTGGTTTCAACTTAAAGGGGCTCACATTTGGCAGTCTCTCTTTCTGTTTATTTATTTTGGCTTGTACTATTTTAAACTGTAATCCGGGAAGGAAATAATTTGAAAGTGGCTGGTGGGATGATTGAGTATGTGTGTGAGCATGAGACTAAGAAAGGTTTTTTAAAAATGTATTGGTAAATGTCTTTTTTGTTGTTAAATTTTTAATGTTCATTGTTTTTTAACATTGTTGCGTGCCTCCTTGTGTTCCCCTTGACCGGGGAAGAAAGACAAGATACAAGTTTAAATAATAAATAAATAAATTACATGACATGAATTGTATTTTGGAGAAAAAGCAGTGATCTAATATTTTGGATCATAAAAGGGTGGAGTTTAAAAAACTCTAGTAATCAAGTCACATGAGACTACAGTTTCTGACATTGAAAATTCCAGTAAACTACATACCACAGAGTCTTGAAAATAAAGATATCCATAAAGAAATGTCCCATCTACAGTATTTATTAGAAATAACTTACAAGTTCTAAGCATCCCTTCTAATATCGTGCAAGATTATCCACAGCAGGCCTTATTGACATTTTATAGCTACTTTTTCTTTGTCTATTCATTTTTGTTGTTTTAATATTGCAGCTGGAACAAATAATTGAAGCCAAACCTTCTTCCCTGGTTTAAAAATGACAACAGTAAGGGAAGAGGTACATTTTTGCAAACTTGGACATAGGGGGGAAAAATGGTTTTTAGTTTCAGTTCATCTTCCCAGTTTTAGATCTCATTAATATTGTTCCAGCTAAATTTAATTCCAGTTATTAAAAAAAAAATATGCAAGCTTATATGTTAGAGTTTAATTTTGTGAACTTAATCTTTTACAGTAAGAATCTATTTTTATATAGCCCAGATCAGTCTTGTTCTCAATTTTTTTTGTATGTAAATCTTTAGTTGAACAGAGAGACAAAACTAACAGAGGTACTATTACAATACATGTTCCTACATCCAAATCAAATAGGGGATGTTTTTAAGCCATATAGTTGCGAGTGTATGTTCAGCACAGAAAAAAAAAGATTTTAAAATTTAAGACTATTTGGAAACTCAGTTCAATGAACTTTTAAATACCTGTGCTAGACAATTTACAATTGAATGACAAAAAACTTTTATGTCTGCTAAACTGGAAACCTGATTCTATTTATAATTTAATACAGAATATTTGATGAGTTGTACAAAGCAGAGATATTGAAAGTAAGGAAAATGTTGGGGTTAGAGGTTGGGATCTTAGAATCAGCTACACAACACAGGGTTATGAATAAAAAGGTTTATTAAGGAAAATGGGAAGGAGGCCTCAAAAGAGACTTTACAGGTAGAGGGATCTGGTACCAAATGTGCTTGGGAGGAGCATGCGTGCTCTTTATATATGGGGTGAGCAACATCTCCCCCTACAGGTATAACACCTGTGCAGCACTGTCAAGTGCTGCCACCAACTGGTGTTGTTGGGGATAGAGCAGGAATGTATTTTATTCATGACTGAAACCATCTGATAAATTATTATGACTGAAAGCACTAGCAATATTAGTTCTGCTATCAAGCATTCTCAGAGTCAGGACTTAATAACTCTAATTTAATAAATCAGCATTTAAAAAAATCTATATCAACTGGTTTCTTCATCTTGACAGGGACTTCTGAGAGTACACACACATACATAACATTTCTGAGATATAAATCCCATTTCTCTGTTTTTGAAAGAAGGCTAAAATGACCTTATTGTTTTGTTTCTTTGGCCCAAGCTGAATGAGAGCACTATGATTACTAACAGGAATTTATATTAGTTGTGGTTATTTTAAATACTTTTTGGGGGGAGAAGGGGTCCTATTGTCTGCAACTCAGAGTTTGCCAGCAGTTTTGACATGTTTCGAAATAAATTAAATAAATAAGCAGTAGAAGCACTGAGTGAAAAGGTCAGGCAGGAAAAAAATCATTTGTTAAATAATAAAGTTTGTCTAAAGATTGCAGGCAAGCAAACCCTTTATTGAGTTGCACCTTTATATCTTTAGGAAATAATAGATACTCTTCAATTGCTAAAAACAGGAAAGCCTCCTGGTGCTGCAGGCTATGTTAGTGAGTAATGTAAGACATATATTGATCCTTTTTTTTCCCCCTGTCTTATCTGGGAGTTTATAATGATTCCTTTCTGAATAAAGAATTTCTGATTCCTTTTAATGAAATCTACTTATTTTGACACTAATGGGCCAGTCCAATCAGAGCAACCATGATTTTGAAGACTGTGGTTCAAGCCATTGTCCAGATTCCTTATTAAATGCTGATGCCAACATTCTGTAATTCTGTTCTGTTCTGTTCTCTTCTCTTCTATAGTCTCTATTATTCTTATTCCTATTTCTATTCTATTCTTATTGGGGAAATTGTGATCAATTAATGGTGGAAGGATTTCACCTAAGGAAAGTGGGGGAGGGGGTTGCACACCTTGTTTTTGGATTTCAAAGGAAAAACATTCAATCTCAACTCTCTAGACATGAATTCTATCTACCCTCCCTTTCACTTGACTCCACGTTCCAAATTGCTTGGTGGATGGCACAGTAAGGAGAATGGGAAGACAAACATTTATTTTGGAGCAGAAAAGAAGACGTTCTCAAGATGTCAGAACTACAAAGCACAAAAGACACTGCAACGCCGCCACCCCCAATTCAATCATTCCGTTAGGAAACACCTAAAATAAGGAAAAATTGGCCTACAGCCAAATACAGGGTTTCTGAAGTTCAGGGAGAAACAAAGGAGTTCAGATATAAGCTTCCCCACTACCCCCATGTCAACATTTGCTTTCATACTTTCACATTTGGAGGAAGCTATTTTGATAGCGCAAAGTAAATGCAATTTGTATACTGAAATAAAAGCTAAACAGAGGCCTCCGATATACCTTCTTTTTTTAACTGAGGAAAAAAAGAGCTGTTATTGAAGAAACTGAATGCAGCGATACTATCATTTTGAGCAGATTCACGTGGGTGTGAGCTTGCACAGAAACAAAAGTTACTCTCATTCTAGATAAGAGACTTGCAAAGTTTATTGAATGTCAGCTTTTAACAGAAGGTGTCTTCATTCTGCTCTGTCAACAGATGGGGGCTGAGGTTGGCCTCCCAGTATAACAGCCATCACATAGAATGCATAATTTCATTCTTAAAATGAGCATCATATCCTTAGGATTTCAGATATTCATCAACCCACCTCCTTTTTTATTGCCAAAATGTCTCTCTGCTCCCAAATACATGCAAACATACACAGAGACACAAAGGCTCCGTGAATCTGCCCAATCTGTTTATTATTTGCATATCAAACTCGAGGTGTTATTTTGTCTATAATACACACAAGAAATGTGAGTGTGTTTTAGGGCATGTTTCTTCAAAAGACTTTCTTTGTTGTTTGGCAATTTAGCTGAAGGTCCAGAGTTTTTCTAAACCATTTTTTAAAATACATTATGGTACCTTGTTTTCATGAATATGTGCATTTGCCATTAGCCTTCCCTTTAATCAAAGTTTTAATGCATATTATTGATGAACTGCATTACAACACTGGGGGAGTGTGAATTTCAAATTATCACTAGGGTCCTAGCTGCAAACTTGAAATTGGAATTTGCCTTAGAATGCAAAATAAATTAACTTTTCCATCATCCAATATATCCCCCCTTTTTTAAAAAAAAGAGGGAGGACCACTACAACAGAAGAGAAAAAAAAAAGTTTCCAGAAGATTAGAAAAAGCAGCTTGAACGGAACAGAATTGTGATAGAAATTGTCCCTTCCATAGCTTATAAATGGTGTTGTCTAATCAATGACAGGCACAGCTGCATGCTATCTAGATGGGATCAGCACCAACGTTTTACTTTGCTGGTGGATAAATTCATCAACCTTGTTATTCATGGTGCTCCTTTGGTGCTTCATAATTAAGCTCGGTAATCAGAATTGTTTTTGATATTCCATACAATATATTTCTCATTGTTTTCCCCTTTGTTTGCTATGAATTGTAGCTGATTGCATAGTATTTAAGTGTCATTCTTAAATATACTTTTTTTTTTCCTAAAGAGGAACATATTGAAAATGGATCTTACTACTTTTTATGCTGTAAGAGTATATTGGAGCCAATAAGGTACAAAAATTCTGAATGAATAACCCGCTGCTTAGGCAGGAAAGCCTATACCATTCCAGATAAATGTCTGTCCAGTCCCTTCTTAAAAACCTCCTGCGATGGCAAGCTGTTTCATTGATTAATTGTTCTCACTGTCAGATTCCTCCTTGGTTCTAGGTTGGATCTTTCCTTGGTAGGTTTCCATCCATTACTTCTTGCTCTGTCCTCAGAACCCGTTTTATAAAACTTCAGGAGCTTAAGCAATGTGCCTACTACTATCACACATGAGCAGAAGACAACACTTGCCAGCCTTAGAAGCATTATTATTATTATTTATTAGATTTATACCCCGCCTCTCTTCACCCCTTTCAGGGGAACTCGAGGCGGCAAAGCATCACAAAGGTCTAGCTGGCTTATCAGTCATCCCGGTCACGGTTGTCCCAAAGGTGCTTTTTCCAAAAGGCAACTGGACTTGCTTTGTTTTTGCTTGAAGACATTTTGCTTCTATCCATCGTTTTAAAATGTTGTTAGCCACCTTGAGTTCCCCTGACCCGGGAAATAAGGCGGGGTATAAATCGAAATAATAAATAAAATAAATAAATAAGAAGCTTCTTCAGTGATGGAAGAGAAGCTAAATATCTTTAAGCAAACACAAAGAAAAGTCCAGTTTCCTTTTGAAAAAAAGCACCTTTGGGGCAAGCATCACAAATATTAATTTCATTTTTCCCTCCTTACAGCCTGCGTTCTTAAAAAAAAATAATCAGACGTCCAGCTACCATATATAATGGTTCTGGAACATGGAAGTGAGTTAGACTGGGACAACCTTCAGACGTTCAAGCCATAAATAGGCAAGGATTTGGCTGAAACAGGGCAGTTCAACAATAGACGCGTGGCTTCTGCTCATCCAGTTTAACGCTGTCTTCTGGGGACTGTTGTCTGTCTCCATTCCCCCTCTTTAAAACGCCCAGTTTATTATTTTGCAATATCTGACCTAAGAGCGCAGAACAGGTAACAGGATATTAACAATATTTGACACGTAATCTTCTCCTCTTAAATGTTGCAGCATTTTGCATCATCTGCTTTGCAGGTACCAGCATATCAACTCTTTTTTTTTTTTTCCCCCTCGAGCTCTGGAGGCATTTTTCTACATTTGATTATGAGGATGATCAAATACATCAATAACCCTGGTAACGGCCACAGCTCTGCAATTATTAAACCAGATTCGCAGTCCTGGAGGGCTTTCTCAGAAACATCCCTACTTTATAAGAAAAATAAGAGAGAATTATTGAGCAACCATAGACTAGTTTTGTTCAGTTTGAAAGTCTTGTTTTATGGATTTGGACGTGTAGGTTTGCGTGCTACTTTTGAAAAAACGGGTCAAGTTTCTTCCCTTCTTCTCCACCCTTTCTAAATGACTCATATCTATCTGGGGTGTGTTTTGTGTGGTGACTGCAAACATCAGACACCTCCCTTGATGCCTTGTTCTCTAATAAAGCTATTGCATAGGAAACTGACTTGCCTTTAGCTTAATATTTAGTTGGAGCAACACTTTTAAGATCATCCAGAATACAAAAAAAAAGCATCTCGAAAATATATTTCACCTTCCACTCGTTGGTTTTCGGCTAAGCGCACGGGAGCACCTCCCCAAACGATCACTGAACTTAAATTTTTAATGAGATAGAAAGGGATTTTGCCTTGCAGGCGGCGTGTTGTAATTGGCTGCGAGATCGCAGAGTCCAACGTGTCGCCTCAGAGCATACCTTGCTCAGCCGGTGCTGCTGGAACGGGGCGGGTGGACGGGGTCGGCGCTGATATTCTTTCCGGTTGAGCGCAACCTAGCAATTATGCGAACCGGTTAGAATATCATCACTGCACGGATGGCTGTACTTGCTCCTGGGTTGATACACGTGATAAACTGGGCAAAATCTGACGTCCTACCACACCAAAAACTTAGGCAGGCAAGAAAAAAAACACCAAGGTGGTTGTTTTGCCCTCAAATAGAAGAAAAAGTGTTTTAGAGGGAATAGAAGGCTAGAGGAAAGAACCTCATAAAGTAAGAAGTTTGAAAGTAACCTTTGAAAAAGTGGTCCCTGCGTGCAATGTACTATACAGGCAAGCCAAATATATAAATCTACCTTTGGACAAAAAAAGAAATTGTTAGAATACAGTTGACCTTTGTTGATAGCCTTGCCAAAGCTGTTATTGGACATAACTGAGATATATCACAACAAATTACCTCAAAGTATGCTGTTTTAGAGGAAAGAATTTAATTTGGGGAAATCAGAAACGTTAAAGACTTTTATGAAAGGCTCGTGAGCAGATTGCAGATACAGATGGAGATCTGTTCCTGGTTGTTGCTTTTTCATTGATGAGTCTGAATGTTTCAGTCACAAACGTGATTTTTACCTGAACTCTACGCTTTAGTTTTCTCAATTACTATCTTTTATGGGAGCTAAATAAATTTTTTAAAAAATAGCATAGGTTCAAAGGGGAAGAAGGCATACTGGCTTTGAAAAGGATGCCCATATGGACTTCCACGCATCTTCACCTAATAGGAATTTCCCTTAAACTATGTTGAAATTCCTCACCTGCACCTACGCACCTACGTATTTTCCTCCACCTTGAATTCTGAAACAATGTTCAAAAGGAGTCTTTTTTTAAAAAAAAAAAATCCCACCAGCAGTAACATTCTGCCTCCTCCAGCTCCAAAGGCACTTAAAAACAAAATGTGAAGCATCATGACAGTAAGATAGAAAAGGAGAAAGTGCCTCGTCACACCCTTAATTCAAACAAACCGTTATTTACAACCTGCTTTTTCCTTTTGATGTCCTCACATTTCAAGGCATTAAACCACTCTGGTTTTATAGCTGTGGCAGATCTCATTTCTCAAATACTAAAATGTTTAGGACTTCCCATTAGACTGATAGGGAGGACTTAACTTCTCTAACACAAAACGCCATCGGAATCTCTTTCCTGCCTCCGTTGAGCAGCGAGAAGGAGACGTGTGTCCTTTGAAGGTCAAAGCCTCACCTGTGTACAGGTAAATGGAGTGGCTGGAACTACTTTTTGTTGCTGCAAAAGAGCGGTGGCGAAGAAGCTCACGAGTGGAGCATCAAAGACAGGAGAGAGGCAACATGGTCTCATTCATCAATGGCATCAATGTGCTCACAGGTATGTTTCTTGGGACCCAGTAAGCCCCTGGCCTTCTGCTTTCAGAAAGGGCTCTAGGACCACTTGCTGCGACCAATTCCCTATAGCCAACTTGCCTTGGCAAACAAGCCTTGGGACAACTCACTCGCAAGACAATTCAACAAATGCAGTTGCAACCATGAACAACGAAGGATGAAGGCCAGGAGGGTGGCAAAAGCCCAGCCGGCCTGCCCAAAGGTGTGGCTGGAGCCACGGCAACTGCGGGAGACCTGCCAGAGGTACTGAGGCCATGGAGGCCGGAGGAGCACAGGCAGATCACCACCATATTGTTCTGCCGTGAGGAGTGTAGTGCACATGTGCAGTACACAGAGGGGCTGCATGTAGCTGCTGTCTGGCACCCCTTGTGGTGGGCCAAAGTATATTGTGCTTTATTTAGTGTTGGTTGGGGGAGCAGTTCAGCTGCATTTTTAGGGGGCTCAGAGGAGTGGGTGGCATGTGTGACCCCACCAGTGCTCGTCTCCAGAGGGTAAGTGATCTGCGTGGCAAATTTGGGGAAGATTGCTGCAGGCATGGAAGAGCCTATAGAGCACATACAAACACACATACTCACACAAACAGAGTTCTGTTTTATATAGAGAGATTTATGGGTGAAGAGAGACAGGATAGAAATCGAAACAATAAATAAATAAATAAATTATTATTACAGTAATGCCTGTAAATGGATCGCATGTAAACCCCAAATAAATTCTGATAAAGCAGAAGATCCTTAGAGATTGTGGAGAAATTGGGGGGAACTTTGTATTTGCCCCCAGACCAGCTATCAAGACCCTTACTGAACTTTCTGTAGTTCTTGCTTCTTTCATTTTGACCAGCTGAGTGGACACTGAACAAGCATATTCCCACCTTCATTTATAAAGAGTTTGATAAGGAGGAGCCCCTTTGAATGATCTGAAATGCTTCTATCTAGGTATTTTGCCATCTGGATTGTTGGTATCAATCCTCCTTTCTATCACTTTCCCAGATTCCCACAGTCTCTCATAAAGAGGCACGAGGAACTGACTTGTGGGTATTTTTTGCTCAGATATGTACCCGTTTGCCCAAAGAAAAGGAAGCACAAAATATTCTGGGTAGTGCTAGCGAGGATTATCATCACTCTCTCTCAGGCTTGGTGGCAGGTCAGGGAAATTGTAATTGCTAATATTTACCTTCTAATACACTGCCTGGTTGTGATCACACATTTCAGTAACTTTTAACTGGCAGCTATGGCCAAAGGCTCTATTAACTACCGTAGAAACGACAGTGTAAAGCTGTTTTTTTCTCCTTTTTTACAAATATAATGCACTGCACAGATTTTGTTTACATTTC
>JANHGC010002202.1:79984-92764 GCA_027560395.1 Boaedon fuliginosus | reverse complement strand
GCCGCCTCGAGTTCCCCTTTTAGGGTGAAGAGAGGCGGGGTATAAATACGATAAATAAATAAATAAATAAATAAATATCCTCTTGAATCCCAAGAAGGCCCCAAGAAATGTCAGCAGACGTCTCCTCATGAAACACTGCCTTACTAAGCTAACATAAGAAGCAGAGATGAGGGAAACCATCTCCTAGGGCAGAGGGAGCGAGAGAGAGGAGCAAAATTGGAGGTCACCAATGTACAGCCATGAGTTTTCCAGTCCAGTGACTTGGAACGTAGTTAGCATGAATATATTTCCTATTCCACTCCTGCCCCAAAAGCAGCAGTGAGAATTGCATGAAGGCGATATTCATTTGCTACCAGAACCCTAATTATAATCCATTCCAAAAGCATTAAAGCATTCACACCAAGTAACGAGGGAAAACAAGTGCACAGTTTCACTGCTGTGAGAGCTCTGAAAGGCACCTCGCTCGGCCATAAAGTTTAAAGCAGGTCCGAAACATTGGTCCACTGTGCCCTCTTCTCTCTACGCTTTTCATGCACCAGAGGGAAGAGATTAAAAGCATCTATTTCAGCTTAACAACAAGCCACGGCTTTCTATCAAATCCACGCTGCTGGGAATTGCCATTTGTTTAAATGGTGCTTAATTAATATCGGCCCCAATCAAAACACAGTTTCATATTTAGTTTGATTCTGTAACCAGAGTTTCAGCAATTCGTGTACCTGGCCTTCTCCAAATTGCCCCTCCATTTGGTTTCCCAAACTTTCATAGTACGGAAATAGGGATGGCAAATCACTAAACTTCCCTAAGTATTTATAGCCCAAATAGCACATTATATAATATAGAGGTCTAAACAAGAAAAATGCTGCAAACAAGCTACTAATAAAATCTCACAACTGAGTTTATAGGGAGTGACTCTGATCTTATACATTCTTACTTGAAATACAATCCATAGTTCAACTAGCTTTGTATGTTCACTAGCTGAATACCCAGCTTTGCCCGGGTATAGTGGGATATGGCAAAGTTGTTCTCCCGGCTCCTCCAATGCCTATGCACCAGGCCCAAAGTCATGCTGCTGCCCACTGCCTTTCCCAGTGTTAAAGCCCTACGTGCACCAGTTGTTGGAAGAAATCTCCTTTTGTTTTTTTCCACTTTACAGGGATAACTTTACAGGGTTCACCCTGTCACATGACCACCTAGCCACATCCTAACCACAGAACTGGTTGTTAAAAAAATTTGAAACCCACCCCTGCTCATATCCTCTAGTTAAGGCAGACTCATCACAACAAGATTGGCAGCAAAATATCTGACTTTTGGTGGCACAATCTCAAGGTGTATAGGGCAGGTGGGTTAAAGGAGTTTCGATTCCAGTCTGTAACTGCAGAGCTGCAATTTCAGGGGGGGGGCTGCAATTTCAGGGAGCAAAGTCATTTATAATCTTGGCTTGTATTCATGGTTAAATAAAGAGTTGTGTGCCTTGTTTCTTTTCATGCTGGGAAAAGATAGGAAATCAGCCTGATATTTTTAAGCAGTTTGCTGCTCAGCTATAGCGGATGGTTTCTGAAGAGGTGCAAAATCAGGATGGGAAAGTGGTGAGCCCTGGTTTGCCCATCCTGATCTTGCATGTTTCATTAGCCATGTTGGACTGTGCCAGAACAGGATTTCTTCCTCAGCGTGGTGTCTTTTCTCTGCAGTCCAGCCAAACGAACGAGAAGAAAGTGAATGCCTTAAACGAGTGCTGTGCAAAAGGTCTCATCTGTGCTTCTCCCACCCCCCGCCAGTCTTATCCAATTTTCTAGAATCAAAACTGGCTTTTGATCCAAAAGGAGAAGAAAATTGCAGTGACATTCTCATAAGATGGGCGGGGGATTCTTGAGCTTACTCTTACCCCGTATGAAGACATCTTTCTTATCATACCCTAGAGTGTTTGGAAACCAGCTTTTAGAAAAAGAAAGGGAAAAGGTATACCATAGGGTCTTTTTCTCATAGAAGCTCTTCTCCATTGTATCTTCTTGGTGGGGGGGGATCAGAGGGGGACCAAAAAAGTACACATGGACCAGCAGCACATAATTGCACTTGGACTCTGGTGAGGAACATGACTGAACACATGTCAACTCAGTGTGGTTCCAGCAGCAAACTTTATCACTTACATAATACATTTCAAACCCATTTGACAAGCCTAGCAACAAAGGACCTCAAAATGTAGCATCTTCCTTTGTCTCTGATAATACCCTGATGATGCAACACAAATAGATAAGTTCAGAGGTGCGGGAGATGAACAGAAACCAATTGTTCTCCCAAATGTTCTCAAGCCCAAATGTTCTCAGATTAAAAGAGGATCGGCATTTATGTTGTCTCCTTTCAAAACTGGCCCCCTGATGGACCATGGCAGCACTGCCCAGCAGGAACTAGAGAGAATGGAAATTGGATAAGGGGTCTCCAAGGTTCTAGTTACAAGCCTCCAAAAAAAAAAACCCCAAACCAATAACAACAAAGGATGAGATCAAAATGGGATACTTGCTTTTGATCTCCGTCTTTTCTCTCCCCCATCCGATCCCTCAAATTAATTTAATATGTTAAATTTGCATTTCTGAAATAGTCTTAATGCAGAAGCTCCCAAGACATTCCTGCAAGCATTTATTCCTGTAAGAGGCACGGCTGGGTAAGACTTCAGAGCAATATTTCAACTAGGTCAAACGGGGAAGGTACAAGGCAGCAATCGCCTTTTCTTGCCGGTAGATGCTCTTCAAATGTGCAAAAGAAACTCGTTTGCAGCAACGTGTGATGAGATAAAGAAGTGGCCCCTACTTTTCACAAATAGCATAACTGCAAGACAATAACTACTTTTGTTCCAATTACTCTAAGAGGAAAGTGAAGGCGGACATTGCCCATTCTGCTAGACCAGCTCCTTGATGACCCAATGTCAAGCACATGCTTTAGAAAGCAGATGTGAAAGGGTGACCACCTCTTGCCTGCACCTATCTTCCATCTGAGTTTGTTACTAAGTAGTTGGTCATGAATGTTCGGCCCTTGAAGTTAAAATTGCTGCCGGCTACAATGCTTGAACAGTCATCTTTTAAGTTATACTCCGGTGACTTTGCCCATCTCAAAACATCTTGGGCCTCCCCTGGTCTCAATTGCTAAAAACTGGCAAAGATTACATGTTTAACACACATACAATCTATTATCTCTTTGGCTTATCATGTTGTGTAAACCCAGCCAATCATGGCTTTATGGCCAATATGGCTAATTTGGAGTCTCCTGCTTTAGATCTCCACTGTAACATTTTTAGGACAACAAGAAAAAAAGATGGGAAAGGATCTAGAAGCTTGCCCTTAACAATGCACTATCTTTCATATTTGTTTCCTTTTCCTTCAACATAGAAGGATCTTGCAAAAGCTAGAAAGTAGGGAGGCATCAAAGTGGTATACTTGGAAACAATAGAACAGCTGGGTGCCATGTCAGTTACTGCCAAACCTAAGGACCAACAGAGATAGTGCTTGTTCTCTTCTTCTTCTTTATCACTCCCATCTTCTGGAACCTCCTCCTGCAGGGCTTTCATTTGGTCTTCACACTTCAGCAGATTGCAGTGGCCGGCTGAGTTTTGCTGTCCACAAAGTCATCAAGATTCAAACACAATTTGAACACATCTTTTCCTCTCTGGTTTTCAGGACGTTCCATATCAACCAGACTTTCCAAACGTAAATATTTCAGCACCTACATACGTCGCAATAAATGGATCTTTGGTTTTTAATTTGTATACATTATTTTATCCTCAGCTATCTTGAGCCATCTATGAACAGACAGCCTGGAGAAGGATATTAAAACCGAGCAGAACTTAAAAGTTAAATAGCAAACTGCTCTAAAATTCCATTTTCTGGGGAAGAATAACAAGGAAAAAAATCAATGCCTTCATGCCTTGCTCATGACTTCTTGAAGAACTTAGTGGTCCAGAAAGATGCTAAACTTCAGAGTGGCTTCAACTCAAACAAAAAAAGCCAACATAGTATAAAGCCAAGTATTTTTCAAAGCAAGGCACTTTGATCATGGGCTGAATTTGACAGAGATCTGGGGGGTTAGAAAGAAGATGCAAGGTTTAAGAAATATTGACGTATTTAATTCTGTAGTAGAAAATGAGAGGGTAGCAGGGCAGGAAAAGGAGCAAAACATATAATGCAGCTTTAAAAACTATGCTTGAAATAGGCCCTGGATTTCACTCCCTGAAACTCTATCATTTTTATTTGATTGATTGATTGATTTTGAATCCATGAATAAAGTACCACGATGAAAACTTTTGTTTCTGTCATATTTGGAACAAAATGAAATGCCTAGTGTTTCTTCTTGCCAAATGTTATTATTCTTTAGATTGCAATATGCTGCTTTTGATGAATACTAAAAGTCTAAGTTAAAATGATATTCTATCAAAAAAGAAAAAAAAACTAAAAGAATTTCATTCTCATACTGTAGCACAAAAATATTTGGCCATAGAAATAGGTTTGTATATATATGCTTCATAACTGCAATATATTAATGCTGTATTTTACAGAGAGAAGCTCATTTCTTAAATCTCCAGGGAATTTAGTTATCTAGGCATAAATTATCGAAGCTTAACTTAGTTATCTGGGAAATTTTCCAAATGCTGTTAAGTGGATTTCTAGTAGTAGAGAAGTCCTTTCTGGAATGAAGCATCATTTTACAAACTCTGATGCACTGAAACGGTTACTAAACCTCTGAACACCCAGGTCATTTAATCCACTAGGAAGGAACTGGCTCTAGCCAAATTAGTGTATTATTTTAGAACAGGGGTGGGGAACCTTCACGTCCCTGAAGTTTGGAAGAAAAATCCCAACATTCAGCTGACTGTGGTTGATCAAGTCCCAAAACCATTAGAGTCACAGTTCCTTCATCTTTTATTCAGGGAAAGAGCTGTCTAAAGCCATCAATTCTAGTTGCTACCCCAAAGAACGGAACAAATGCCTCAATCTGCATTTTCTTTATAAAATTAATCTTCTCTAATCCTTGCCCCAGCTCCTGCCAACCTAGTAGTTCAAGAGCATGCAAATGCAAGTAAATAAATAAGTACTACATCACTTGAACTATTACCTAATAGTTGTTATGGCCTGTAGGTGGCTGGCCACTCCAGCAGCAAAATCAGAGGAGGAGGAGACGTGGGAGTCAGGGTCAGCATCAGGGCGACCTGAGAGGTCCAAGGGGGAAGAGGGAATAGAGCTGGCAGAGATAAGACCAACTGCCCTTCCAACTGCCCTACCTCTAGTATGAATAAAGTAGCTCAAGTCAAGGGTAACAATAGCACTTAGACTTATATATATCGCTTCACAGTGGCTTACAATCCTCTCTAAGTGGTTTACAGAGTCAGCATATCTCTCCTCAACCATCTGAGTCCTCATTTTACCAACCTTGGAAGGATGGAAGGCTGAGTCAACCTTGAGCTGGCGGGAATCGAACTGCTGGCAGTCAGCAGAATTAGACTGCAATACTGCATTCTAACCACTGTGCCACCATGGCTCTAGGTAGTAGAGAGAAGAACTATACTGTCCTGATCTCTTTGGAAGGGTGGAAAGAGTTTTAAATTGATGCAAGACGCGTTTCAAAAGAAATAAGAAATTTAAAAGGATGCAATTCCTAGCTTGAACACTCTAACCATCACCGACCAAGGCATCTGTGGAAACTTGCAGAAAATCCTATTCAAAGCTAACCTCATAGTAAAGAACACGGTTGAACCAGACTCTAACCAGCTTTACTAACTGTCTGCTACCCCTATGCAGTTACCAGCTCTAAAAATTTACCGTACATTAACAATTCATCCCTCTGGTCAAGACCTGACACTTCAGGTGCAAAAGACAATACTAAGATACTATTTTTTTTTTTCTCAAGTTGGTATAAAGGTAACAAATATAGAGGTATGTTAACAAATCAGCTCTCTTTAAATGTGAGAAATCTTGCAATGAAATATGCTTACAGGCCTTTGACAAAATAACATTCAAGACACTATCAGAAGATACAGACTTAGGAGAAAGGAGGGAGAAGCAAAAAAGTTTTTAAAAATGCTCCCCACATATAGGGAGAAGAAAGAGGAAGGTGTTTTTTTCAGTGCCAATGTAATTTTGAACAGTCACTAAATGAACTGTTGTAAGTTGAGAGCTACCTGTACCCCTGGTGGCTTCTCCTGTTAGAGCATAGCATGATGTCCTGACCATAGATGACACAGCAGGATGATTCAATGCTTAGATATGGCTGCAATAATTTTGTCTCCAACAATGACATGTGTAGTGGTAGAAGGTAAACGATAAGATTCTGGGTTAAGGATACATTAAGGCTATTGCAGAACATACTTAGAACTGGGAAGTTCTTCCTGCAGTGGCCTTCGGTTTCCTAAGAATTGTGACTTTGGGTGCATGAAATCAGGATAATTTTCTTAGCTTAAGGGTAAGTTTTACACTATCATTCATGCCAAAGTGAACCAGGCACAATTACTTCTTAAAAAGCATATGAATATACATTTCAGAACCTTTTAGGATTTTTGGTTGTTTTTTTAATATTTCAAAAGACTAGCTAGAGTGTACCACCCAACGAAATGTTTGTTGATCCATTACTCTTAAAGCCACACCATCCCTCTGCATACACATTCCTAATGCTTCCAGATATATAGAATTACTGGTCAGATTTTTTGTCCAAGAAGGGTCACGCTCCAATCTGAAAGAGTCATATTGGGAATGGAAGAGAAGCGAAAGAGAGTTGAGAGAAAACATTGGCCCAGCACTTTGGGGAATGGCATCAAGCTGGCCATGCCCAACCAGTTGGCCACATCCACTTACTCAGCCACCCCCCCTTCCACCCTCCAAGGTCAATCACATCCCTGACCTAGGGGATATCAATCAATCTCCTATAGCTATAGCGTTGACAGGATCTTGATGTCAACATGCCAAGTTACTCTGTCTTAATTTAGTTAAACGTAGTATACTCACTACTCAATTCGTGTGCACCTAAAGAAAAATGGGATGCGTAGGTGAGCTGCTGTACACCTATAAACCATAACCTGATGCTCATCTCCACTCCCAAATGCTACTGTAGACTCCACCCTACCCAACTAAAAAAGACAGACCTGGATTTATTGCAGAGTAACTCTTCCTTACCAATAAGAGACAAGCCATGCAAACAAATAAGCCCAATATTTGGGCAAATTTAATACGGCATAGCTTTCGAAAAGAGCACGATACGGGATAATTGTGTATCACACAGCAGCATGGAACAGCTAAGATTCTGTGCACCAAGTTGTCTTGCAGAGGCACATTAAACAACAACACTAAGTTGAGGCCATATGCTCAGCTGCACATCACAGCTCTGTTGCAGAAAATCTTATTCTTGGCACGTTCTGTTAATAGAGACACATGGCAAACAATATTAACCCCATCACTAATCAAGCTTAAAAGCTTTTCCTGGAGAAAGAAATGTTGAGAAATTGCTGTTAAATAATTGCTGCATGGGTTCAGAACTCCAGAGGGCAGCAGTAAAATCCAAATTGCCAAAAAAAAAACCCCCAAAAAACAACAATTCATCAAATTTATATGTCCACCCATGTCACAAGAAGCAACTCTGGGCAGCGTTATAACAATTGAAAAATATGTACAGTATATAAACAGTCATTATTAAAAATATAAGACCATCATTAAAAGAGAAAAATCACACAACATAGGGGAAAGTGAATAACTGCCATGCGCAGAGGTATCAAACTGGCGGCCCGTGTGGCCAGATGCATCACGCACAGGCCACTCCCAACCCAGCTCTGCGAATGGGAAAAACGCCAGGAAACATCGCGCAACGGCAACATGATGCAATGAGTTTGACACCCGTGTGCTATGGTGTTCAGAAACATCTGGAACACTAACAGAGGTGGGACACCCTGGCACAAAAGACCCACTTCCTGGAACCCAGCAAATGTAATTCCTTGGCAAACTGGACCCACAACATGCCTTCTGTACCAGATCTGATGGGACGCGCAGATATAACCAGGCAAAGGCCATGAACGTTCCATGAAGTATTTTAAAGTTAAAACCAGCATCTTGAATTGGATCCAGGAGCAAATGTGCCACTCTGTCGCATCCTGCACCAGCTGAAGCTTCTGGATGCTCTTCAAGGGCAGGCCCACACAAGTGCATTACAACAGAGGGACTACAAAGCAACGAGGAGCAGAGTTCCCCTTCCCAGAACCCCAGATCTAGGAACAGGCTCAACTGTCGCACAAGGCAAAGACGTGTAAATTAAACATGAATGCACAATTCCGGCACTATCTCAAAAACATCCCCCTGGCTTTCTGATGACAATGTTTCCACACAATTATTGCAAAAGTGTATATAAGCATTAACAGCTCTTCCCCTGTGCATTTCAGTATTATACACACAATATGTCCCTGCTCTACATTATTAAATCCTATGCACACATCTGACCCCGATCACTTTGCATATGGCAGGCATAGAAGCTTGCATGAATCCATCAATCATTATCGTCGCTACTGTGGCTGCTTTTTAAAGTTGTATCTCACAACTTTGGCCAAAATGGCCAACAGCAATTTTTAAACCTTACAGAGAATTAAAGTGTCATTTACATTTGCTAAACCGAACAAAATAGATTCTCTTCTATGGCCCATCTCTTTAAATCAACGCAGCGGGCATACTACCACAATTCTGACAGATAAATGCAAACATATGCAAGGTGTAACCCATCAGTGCTAAGTTCAATTGTTGCTTCTGTTTATAAGGTCAACTTAACAAATTTCTCACCTGAAACATCCTTCTTCCATGACAGTTCTGCTTTCTGTCTTCCAGCTGCTTCAGATTTTCCTCTGTTCTCCTTCAAAGCGCTGCCAATCTTTATCTCGCAGGCTGCACACCAGGACAAGCTGACTTCAATGTGCTTTCTCTATTTGAGGTCCAGAGCAAGTAGCCTCTGCTGCTGCCCCCCTACTCTCCCTTGTCTGGTCAGGACACTTTGAGATGGAGCTGGGTTGAAAAGATAAAATGGAAAATGCAAGACTTCAATGCTAAGACAAGCGTTTTGATCTTTGCCAGCCTCAGGGAACTACAAAAGTTTTTGGTTGTTGTGTGATTGGGTTAGATAATTTTAACATTGTATTACTTATTGTTTTAAACTGTTGTTAGCCGCCTCGAGTTCCCCTTGACTGGGGAAGAGAGGCAGGGTATAAATCTAAATAAATAAATAAATAAATTACTGAGTGAGTCTGAATATTAAGCCAGGCCAAAATCAAACAGATATCAGTATCAAGAATATATTTTTCATCATTCTCATCATTCTTGTATAAAGGCACACACAATTTAAAAATTAAATGAAACATCAAAGTCTTACCAGAAGCATAAAACTCAGGGTCAAAGTATGCCATGAGAAAGAAGTTGAAGACAAGTAGCAAGAAACCACAAAATGTTATCAAATTTGGGGCCAGCCACTTAGGGAAAATCTAGGAGAAAGCAAGTAAACACACACACACACAAAGTTCATATTATTGGACATGGAAATTTTCATCAAGGGTAAATAAACAAGAAGAAAATAACTATTCATTTGACATAAGCCTTTTTTCTCTTATTGCTCTATAGCAGCAGAAAATAAAATCCAGTCCACAAAGTGACTTGCATGTACAAATGATCTAGTTTTCTGAAGAAGGGAATCTCCTGGGTGAGTCACAGGGAAAAGGAAGGGGTCATATCAATGTCAAATGGGTCATATTTTTTTTTACTTGTAGAGAGTTAATCGTAGTCCAAGAGTAGCACAGAAAGCACACTCAAACAGGGTGGATAAGAGGTTTACTCACCTTAACTACAGTGTTCCAAAATGGATGCATAACATACAGGGAAAGAGGGTTGTTGTCCACAGCACTGTACTATAAAGGAAGCCAAGAGAATAAAGAGGATCAGCTGAAAGCCTTAGAAAGTTCTTCCAGGAAGCTTACAAGTAGGACATCTGCATTTATATCACCTTCTTCAGAATCAAGCAACACGTTGTTCCATGGAAGTGGGAAGCCTCTACATCAGGGGTGTCAAATTCACGTTGTCATAGCAGTGTCATGTGACATATCAGGATTTCCCCTTCACTAAACTGAGCATGGCCAGTGCGTGATGCATCTGGCCCACGGGCCGGGAGTTTGACAGCCCTGTTCTACATATTCTCTCTGACAATCATTTCTGGAGAGGCATTCATTAATGCTCTTTGCACCTAACAACTAAACTTCAGGGCCAGGTTTCATAAAACTTGATAGCGGCATTGTACAGCTCAGAACACAACTGCTTATAAATACCTTTTAATTTCACAACCTCAGGGTGAGGGATAAAGAACACCTCTAGTAATATGATGGCTGTGTTAATTCCACAAGATCAATGACAGGGAAGATAGAGTACCGGCAGTAATCTATTAAGATTGATTTAATAGTGAGAAAGGCCATGTTATAGATCATAATTAGGTTGGTCTTTCTCAGTATTGAATATTGTATTATTCACAACTCAATGGAACAGATGGGACTGCCTGCTAATGTTCATGTAACTGCTTGTCCTACAGCAAAATTTAAAATCTGGCTAAGCATCCATATAATTAACGCGGATTAAAAGCACTCCAAAGTGTCAATCAAACTTCCAAATTACCATTATGTTTGCTTTGCTTTCTCTCTGATGAATAAGGATTGCTTCCAGACAAAAAAGAAGGCCCATGTTCAAGGGATTATCTATGAGTTCAATACATTTGGGTTGTGAATTTGCATAAAGCACTTTCTGGACAGTAGACTATGGAGCTTAACAAACATACGCATACACACATAATTCTGCTATGTTATTTCAGAGTGATAGTGATGATCCTGGAAGGGATGAATGAAGCAATCTGGCAGTTTATGCCAAAACTGTATACTCCTACTGAAGTCACCCAACTAAACAAGTGGGCACCCACATTAGGCAGCAGCAGTATAAGAAGATGCTGATGGCACATGATCACAATAGACAACAATGACACCTTTGCAAATTGTGCTCAGGAAAGCAATAATAAATAATTAAGCCTTTTACCATTCCACCCTAATAGGTAAGATAAATAATAATATACAGTACTTTAGTGCCAATTACTAGCTCTTGAATTTGAATGCTCTCTTCATATTATTCAGGAAAAGCTGAGGATCTTTTAGAATTATGATAATGTTTATGATATTTATAAGCCCTGTTTGCTCACTGTTGAACCTTATCCAGAGAGTTATCAATCTTATTGTAGGAACAATCCATCCTTATTAATGGGAAGATTTTCAGTGTCAGTCCAATGTAGTGGAATCAGGCATAGAGAGAGATAAGATGATGCAATGAAACTTTCCCTGACAAGTCAGCTGCATAATAAACTCTATTTAATTACTGCTTAGCAAAACATGCTGCTCCTTTTTGAAGAAAACTGGACTGTTGTTATCTGGCAAATGAGACAAAAATGGTAACGTTGTGTTATTTCACCATACTGGCATGATAGCACCTGAAGAATTTAACCTGCATTGCAATATAACTTGCACTCTGTGAGTACAGAATGTTACTAACGTTAGATACCTAATGCCAATAAAAGTATTTGTAGGTATGGGTTGAACTGGTATGTGTGCACTCCCTAAGCTTGGTTGCTTGGTTGCAGATGTTTCGCTACCCAACTAGGCAATTTGATGTTATCTAGCTGGGTAATGAAATATCTGCAACCAAACTACCAAGCACAGAGAGCAGCAAGAATCCCACGGATATCTGATCATAATGCCTCTACTACAATAGTTGGGTTGTTTGATGTTGGAGTAAGAAATAGAATCTCCTTTCCTTCAGTCAATTAAGATTCTTGATGTGGTGAGAAAGCAACATCATAGAAACTGGGTTGGCTCAGATATCTCTTGTTATTTTCAGCTGGACAAGAATAACTGAAATTAAGAATTGTGAAGCAGTATTGTACTTGGTTGGTATACATCGTTTCTGTAAAAAAGATGGCTGAACTTCAGGATATGCCATCCTACAAATTTCCAGGCTTTCTGAAATAGAACTGTATTTGATCCCTAAACTGAGCTTCAGGTACTAATATCAAAATAGGTATCAAATAGAATGAGGAACGAGGTATAATTAAAAAAAAAAGTTCCACAGATGCCTGAATCCTTATTTGCAAACTTTTTTTAAACTTATTTGCAAACTTGATATACACAAATTTACAGACTTTGGAGCCTATGACTATATACAATGATTTCATGAAGTATTTGCAAAAAATTAACTTCAGACTGGTCCAAGTTGGAAAAGGAAAAAAAAGTCCTAATCTATCAATGGTAAACAAAACCCCATTACTGCCTTAAGGACAAACCAGAGATGAATAACTACAAGTAGTCCTCGACTTACAACAGTTCACTTAGTCACCGTTCAAAGTTACAAAGTCACTAAAAAAAAGGTGATTTCGGACCATTTTTCAGACCTTTGTAGCATCCCCATGATCATGTGATCAAAATTCAGATGCTTGGCAACTGGCTCATACTTATGACGGTTTCTGTGTCCCAAGGTCATATGATCATCTTTTGCGACCTTCTGACCAGCAAACTCAATGGGGAAACCAGATTCATTTAACAACCAGGTTATTAACTCATCAACTGCAATTGACTTAACAACTGTGGAAAGAAAGATCATGAAATGGGACAAAACTCACCTTAAAAATGTCTCACTTAACAATCCCAAAGGTGCTTTTTTTCAAGAGGCAACTGGACTTTGTGGTTGTTGTTTGAAGACA
>JANHGC010002202.1:0-11071 GCA_027560395.1 Boaedon fuliginosus | reverse complement strand
CCCCATATATCTATATCTACTGTATATCTATATCTATCTATCTATCTATCTATCTATCTATCTATCTATCTATCTATCTATCTACTGAATCTATCTATCTACTGAATCTATCTATCTACTGAATCTATCTATCTATCCACCGAATCTATCTATCTATCTACCACATCTATCTATCTTATACATACTTACATGCACACACACACACACACACATACACACACACGAAGAAATAAGCCTGTAATTCATATATTTACCCAGGTATCCAAAATGAAATCAAAACAAGAAGCAATATGGAACAGGTCATCAATATTTCACCCTTTCTTAAGTTTGTTATTCTATTCAAAATAAGAAAAGTGACAATGCCATTATAAAAAAAAATATTACTTGATATTTACTTAATGCCAAGTAATAATTCAAAGAGAAGCAAACCCATGTTAATCAAAAATGTCCAACAGGACTGGGCATATACTATAGCTGAATGAGTGTTTTCAACTCCCAGCAGTGAGAAAAAAAGAGCCTGCCTTCTTATAAAAAAAAGCTTTGATATATCACAGTGTGTTTCTCCAACAACCATCAAGAAGTTGGGGGAAGCAAGGTATTTCCACTTCAAAATTGAGAAGGGTGGATGGAGGAAGAGGATCCTTGGATTAGTAGCTTCATTTCAAGGAAATATGCAGTGGTGCCCGTCATACAATCCATCCTACATCTCCTCAAGCACCTACCAGCCAAATCTCAATGTCCTTCTTGGAAGTTCAAAATCTCTACGGCTCTTGCAGCAGATCATACAATTACTCCAGGAATTTCTATACCGTTGACTCTGATGGGTAGTTAATCCCAAAAGTTCAAGGAAAAAAAGAACATCTCCCCATCATTTGTTACCTCCAGGCTGAGGAACTGAGAACTCGTCACTCTAGTCAATAAGGGATGCTTCAAATGATGGCTCATCAAAAGCTACAAGAGTCCCTAATCTTGAAGACGCTAGAAACTAAACATGGAACCTCCTGGTGCAAGATCTCACCAGATGACTAGAGCTGTGTGCCTAAGCTTCCACCATTTCAAAGTCCCAAAGGTGCTTTTTCAAGAGGCAACTGGACTTCCTGGTTTTTCTTTGAAGACGTTTCACTTCTCATCCGAGAAGCTTCTTCAGCTCTGATAACGAACCCTTGGATGAGAAGTGAAACATCTTCAAAGAAAAAAAATAGAAAGTCCAGTTGCTTCTTGAAAAAGCACCTGTGGGACAAGCAGGACCTGGAGGACTGAGAATCTCCATAGACCTCCACTTCAAAGCTTCCCACCTGTCTGATGACAAGGGACAGAGAAGGCTTCTCCTCATTTTGTAGAGAGGTGTAGCATCATCATCTATTGAGCAATCCTGTAACCTGAGCAGAAGACAATCACTGTCACTGTGAAAGACTGGGGAGGGAGCGGAAGGAAAAGGAACCATCTAGGACAGTCTTGGGCATTTCATCTCCCAAACTGCAACTCAACCCAGTGTACAGAGAAACCTGAGAAGAAGCATTTCAGATCATTTAAATCAGTATTTTCTGCTGGTTGGGGGATTCCGGATGTTTGAAATCCACACATCTTAAAAGTTGACAAGTTTGAAATAACACCAATTTAAAGATATTCCACTTTAATGGACCTAAGTGAGGGCTGGAAGTTGCTTCTGTTCTTTCAAAGCTTTTCTATTTACCCCAGCTTTAAGATACCTTGCTGGGGTCTCAGTAATTCTTGCTTGCCTGATTTTACCTAGCAGGTTTAACGCACCCCAGATCTGACAGTGCCATAAAGAAAAGAGCTTTACCTCCCCTTTATTCACTGGATTCGGGGACCTGTTTCCAAAGACTCTGAGGACAACCCAAGTTCATCCCTCATTAATAGTATATGATGCAACAGAAACAAACATGAGAACATTTGATATGGAACTCTGATCTTTTAGACATCTGTCTTCCCGCATGAATTTTGCAATGTGTAACGCATCTCCTGCAGAGGTCATCGCATATCCGTAGGCTGTGCTTCACAACATACAGTATGTAACTAGTTCAGGTATAGTGTATAGTGTGTTTTGCAAAGGCAGACAACGTGGTTAGTTTACCGCTCCAAATCCTGAGCAAACAGAAAGTGGTTTAAGCTTTGTGACCTGTATATAATACCCCAGTCGCATTTTCCATCTGCTATTAAAACAAGTCTTGCCTAAAATAGAAGCTTGTTCAACAAGGACCAACATGCATCTAACCGTGTTCCAACCAGCCCTTCAGCCAGAGACATTCCAGACCTTAACTCTTGATCCAAAGATGTTAATGAGCATTTGGTGACCATTGGCTATGGTCAATCTCCATTGGACCATCTCTTATTGGAACAAGGCACTGAAAAAAATGACTTAGGACTTTTTTTTCACACTTGACCATTGCAGCTTCCCCATGATTACATGATCAAAATTCACATACTTGCCCACTGACTCATATTTATGACCTTTGGAGTGTCCCAGGGTGGTGTGATCCCCTTTTGCAACCTTCTGATAAGCAAAATCAAAGGCAAAGCCAGATTCACTTAACAGCCTACTACTTAACTCAACAACGGCAGTGATTCACTTAACAATTGGCAGGGAAAGACAAAACTCACTTAACAACTGTCTCACTTAGCAACAGAAACGCTGGGCTGACTTGTGATCATACGTCAAGGATCACCTATGCAAAGTTAACTGCATTACTCACTCAGGTGTTGGTGGCATCCTCTGGGCCTCATACACATTGGTATTAACAGCCCGAGCTTCAGAAAGAACAGGAGTAATCCTACAGTAATTACCAAACTCTGGAAGCTAATACTGCCATATCTGACCAAATTATCAAGGGTCCTTCTCTGAATTTAGAGGCTTTAGAGTTAAGACAGGAGCCTGCTATCTTTAGAACTGGAACGGTAAGAATTGGTCTTTTTTTTTTACAAAGAGAGATGAGGTCATCATGAAGAATTTGCAATGTTTGGTGAATTAAAAACCTCTAGATCCCTTCCCATCACTGGTCTGCATGAATCCAACCTGTCACCATCAATATAACACTGGCATCTACTAACTGCTGATACATTATTCAGTCTACCTTTACAACCATGCTAAACCATGTTGGATGGAAGAAAACCCCTGAGAAAGCCACAGTGATGCCAGGGATACAATGGCCCTCGTAACAAACTCAAGTCAAATCAAACCCATGCATTGAAGTCAACAAGAAGTCCAAACCAAGGAGCAAATGTCAACAAGCTCAGTGTTAACTCGGGTCAAGACGCATTACACCGTTTTTCCCAGAGTGGCCAATCAGAAAAGCCTGTAGAGACAGCCAATACATTCCAATTTTCTGCCCTCAGGAGTTTGCACGGATTCAGGAAGAACCTGGACATAAAAACCCTGCATTGTTGTCATAGCTAACAGCCACTTCTCTTCGGTGGGCCTATCACGCCCAACTTGGCATTCTCCAAATACACTGGACCTTTACCATTCTCATCACGAAGATGATGGGAATAGGAAATCAGGTCATCTGGAGAACATCACCTTCGCGGAAAGCTGATCCGATGTTTAAAAAGTCACCCAAGATGGCAACCAAGCATCCAACTCAGAAATGCTTGGTTTCTATTTAGCCTCCACACCCCCAACCCCCCACAAGCTGCCAGTTGCAACCAAAGCTCGTTCACGGTTGCAATCTGGGGGCTTTCCCAAGGCTGGGAAGGCCTCTTCAATCCGAGAGAAGCGCTCACCTCTGGGAGAGGCATCCCATTGATAATGAGATCTGGCTGCTGGGGTCCCTGACCCGTGAAGGTGTGGTGGTAGTTGTGGTTGGAGCCGGCGTTCCGGTTGTTTTGGTTCTCCACGTTGAGAAAGGTGCTTTCCGATCGGCGGCAACCCAGAGGCAGAGTCTGTTGGTGATAGTCAAAGTAGTTGAGGGAGGACGTCAAGGAGGAGCAGCTGACAACGTTCATTTTATCCGTCTCCTCTACATCCCGGGGGACCAGGCGGATGTCGTTCTTGCTGATTTTTTTCTTCTTGGAGGATTTCTTTTGGTGCCCGTAGGAGTACTCTGCAATTCTGCAGGACAGAAGAAAGCAAAGTGAGAACCTTACGTCATCCTCAAACCACACGCGAGTCAAGAGGACATCTCAAGAGAGGCCGATTTTCCCATCCACATGCAGAGGGCGATTGATGGCTGGGCTCTTTTTTTTGACAGCGAAGGGTCTTGGGTGTCATCGCTCATAAGCGTAACGAGTTTGTGGGTCCGACCCACAAGAGCAACAAGTGTGGAATAAAGGAGAGGGAAGAAAATATTCCCCCCCATCGTTTTGGTTTTGGTTGGGTTGGGTTTTGTGTTTTGTTTTGTTTTTCTGCTGCTGAGAACAGTCGGTATCTAGTTACCCGAGATATAGTTCAGCCTGCAGAAAATGGGAAGGGAGAAAAAAAATAATTATGTGAAAATCCACGAACTGAAAAAAAAAAAGAGTATGCAAATGCATTTCCTTTGGTAATAAGGATCAGAAAAAAATTATTTAAATGGATTCACAGACATGGGGAAAGCGGAGAGGAAAATCGGCAGAGAGATTGTTCCGTGTCATTTCCCTTAGCAGTAAACCCGGGACGTCCCTTCAGCCTGCCCAAAGGTGTTCTATCTCGATAATACACGCTTATAAACAGCCACTGGAGTCAATTACCTGGCACCGGGCTTGTTCCCCGGCAGCCAGCATTTCGGCAGGCCAATTATCCTGTGAACTCAATTTGCCAGATTAATACAGTATCCAAAAAAGATCCATCTGGTAGGTTTTGTTCCTTAGCGGGTTCGTTCTTCTCATCATATCCCACCTCTTGGGACATCTCCTGACCCTACATCCCAAGTCATTCCTCTTCTCTGTCCCAGCCTCCCTCTCCAGATACGTGGACCATATTTTTTTCCCCCAGGATTCTCAGCAAGGCTCTGAAGGTCGGGAACTCTGGGAGACGAAGTCCACCCATCTGGCTGGATCAAACCCCATTCCTGCCAGGCCATTCGGCGGTTCCTCGAACCGAGAGCGGTCTTGCTTCGAAAGGAAACCTTATAAAAGACACGCACGTCTCTTGACCTTCAACTGGTTAACCGAAAGACGCACGTTATTTATCTTTCGGCCCGGAAAAAAAGAAAATGGAGAGAAAGAGGGAAGAGCGAGAGGAGAAAAGTTATCAGTAAACAACAGCCAGGAAAAAATAATTAGAGAGACGAAGGCAATCAGATGTTATCTTGATGAGTTAGATTGAAGTAACTGCGACTCGGTGTTACCGCTGGGAACTGGGTCTTGTTATCAGCGCCACACAGGCGTAGATATGGAAGGGAGATGTCAAGGCACCGTGGCCAGGTTTTAAAAGTCAGAAATAGATCTCACTTGTACCAAAGGCTGGAAAAAATGTTCGTTTCCCAAAGTCATGCCTGCTGAGCTTTTTTGTTTAAAAAAAACAAACAAACAAACCACCACCACCATCAAAGTTCATCACCTATGCTAGCTTTGCAACGAAGCCGCAAGGCAAATGATTCGAAAGCGGCCCTTCTCCAAAGTGGGCCTTTCACGCCCACAATCCCCCAGCCAGCGTCCCTAGACCGCGGCATTCTGGGAAGGCTTATCTC
The DNA here is from genome assembly GCA_027560395.1 of Boaedon fuliginosus. NCBI lineage: Eukaryota > Metazoa > Chordata > Lepidosauria > Squamata > Lamprophiidae > Boaedon > Boaedon fuliginosus. The sequence goes on along the minus strand of JANHGC010002202.1, from coordinate 5,444 downwards.
TGAGAATCTGTCCAACAGGTTAAAAACACCCAGAGACTTTTGCTGAAGGGGGAAAGGCGTGCAAGAAAATCCAGAAGCTCTTTCTCTCCGTCTCCAAAGAATAAACATGCACTTTCTTTCTTTTCTTTTTAAACGACAATAAAATAAAATAGGACACGTCCTATTGCAGGTTAATAGCTAGGCTGTGTCACCGCAACGTGAGAGGCTTTTTCAAAAGGAATGCAAGACCAGAACGAAGCTCAGTTTGCCCCCTAATGCAGGGACTGGGTGAATTTCGTAAGGAGAAAGCCAGAAAAAAAAAAAGAACAAACATAAAATGCTCTCCTCCTATTGTTTGAAGCTCCCTGGATTATCTACTCAAACTATCTCTCTCTAGCACTGCAGGCTCAAACAGCTCTCGCTTGACCCCAGATTAATGCACCCCCACCGAAAGGAGTAGCCAGCACAGGGTCGACCGTTCAGCAACAGGTAGAGGTGGAAATCATCCAACATGCCTACTTCAGATGCTTAAAGAGATCCAGAAAGCTTATGCAAATTCGCAGCACCTGAGTGGAAGCATCTAGTAACCTCCCCACGCATGTCACACATCTGTCCCTCCTTTGAAAGACAAAAGGACAAGGCCTCCCTACCACACGCTATGCGGGAGGAGGGGCACCTTCCCCTAACCCTGATTTCAAATCCACAACGGCCAATAACAAGATAGCTTCTTTGCAACGTGCCCATTGGGTGCATTTTTAGAAAAACCAGCGGGCGTTTCTGGGGAGGAAAAACCTCAGCACACTTTTCTGTAAGGGGCTAATATTTCAAGCACCACATTTACCCCCCCACCCCCACCCCCAAGGAAATCCTGCTGAACTTGATGTAGTTTCTGGAAGGAGTCACGCAGGCTTGCCCTGTTCAACGCCTCGTGGGTTGGAACGTTTCCCGCAAGGATCTTGAAACTTTGCCCACTCAGGCGTTTGTCGGTGCCTTATTTTTGTGGGTGTTTTTCCCCTTCTCCTGGCCAATTATTTAATTAAAGTGCACTTCATTAATCCCCCAAGCCATCACGCCAAACCGACTAGTTACACCAAAGTGGAAATCTGCTAGAGGCGCTGACTCAATTGAAGTCTTGCTTTCCTCCCGCGCCTATTCTTGCTTAATGGGCCGAGCTGGTAAGAAATTCAACGCATTAGGTCTCGTTTAAAAGCTGAACCCCCCTGGAAAGCCGGTGGCTTGATTCGCAGGAGGACGGCCTCTGTACTTTTCACACCCTCAACCTGTAAGGCCCCGGAGGTACACGACGTTGTAAAACGCGAGTGAGAAATACAATCCCTGAACTCTGTTAATATGAAGAGTGTAAATAAGTCCCTGAAGAATGCCAGGCTTCAAATGACTGGAGGGCATTCAGGGTTTTTCAAAAGAGAGGACAACATTCATTTCTACCCCCTTCTTTCCGAGAACTGAAGGAATGGAGAAGTTATGGCTATTTCATTCCTAACAGGATTAAAACCATTTATAGGCGCTTGCAGCTGTTCCTTTATGGCACCCAATTGATATTCATGTGTGGTTAGCATTTGTCTACTAACTTGTGCAACACAGAGAATAGCAAAAGACAGACAATGATCGCACGGCTGTTACATATTCAGGGGACCCAAATCCGTAGCTTAAGATTTCAAAAGCCAGCAAAGGGGATGTGGGAGGAAAGGCTAGACACAACCACCCCTACGTCTTGGGAAAACACGTCCCTAAATGCAGGGCAATATTTACCGTATATAATAAAAATAAGTCCGGGCATCCTTCAAACACCACTGCAAGGGGGCGGGGGGGACAGAGGAAAGCGATTTTAAAAGCCACCCTGATTTTTTTTTAACAAAAAAGCAGACAAATAAAGTTGGAACAGGGGAAAGGATTAAAAGAAAGCTAGCTTCGATATTGCTTTTCTCACAGCAGCAGAGAAGAACCAAAATTCTCTGGATGGTGGTTTCTTTTTCCACCCAAACAGACCATTCAAAGCCTGGCCAAGCCTGTCCCTCTCTCTTCCCCACTGCAAAAAAAATATATATATCTTTCTATATTTCTAGCAAAACCTTGTGTTCTTTTATCTTCTCTCCGACCAGCTTTCACATACACACGCATATATATATATATATATATTTTACAACCAACCCTTTCTGGAGAAAACAAGCTGGCTTCTAAAAAAACAGCCACAGTGACCTCATCTGGCGGGGACAGGATAGCAATAGGACTGCAGCCGCTGTGGAAGAAAAGCAGGGCTAGCAATTGGCAAACGGGAACTACCCAGCCGGCTCTCAAACTGATCCAGAGTGCTTCCTTTTTTTTGAGCCTTCCCTCGTTCTTAGAGACAAAAGGAAAGCAGTCCAAACCAGAACAGAGAGGGATGAATTACGATGCACGCACATCAAAAGCCGGCTACACTGTTAGAATTCCTTGTATTTTCCCACTGATGCCATGGCCAGGAGGACTTTTGTGTGTGCGCATGTTTTTTTAACAATCCTGGATAGGCGAAGAGTATAAGCCACCCTAATAAATCCACTTTTAACCGGAGTTAAAAGAAGTCAAGGTTGACCTTTTTTTAATAATACGGCCTATTATCTTGGAAGGAGGCCACGTCTTCGCTGGGTTAGGAACGGACACAACAATTGAACGGCACATTTAAAGGGTGGGTTGTGAAGCAGTCACGTAAGGCTAGTATCAAAAGACATCTGTACTTTACCTGCAGTTGTAAGTCCTGATTTCTTTGTTATCCCGTTTACATTTGACAGCCACAAAGATCATGGTGACAAACAGAATGGCAGCAATTGAACCCAGGGCAATAATAAAAATCAGGGACAAATTTACAGATCCTATGGACTCTTGGGCATCCAGGGCTGGAGAAAGATATATCAAAATCAAGGCCGATGCTGAAAGCGATGTCTTCCCGTGGTCGTGGGCCACAACGATCAGCTCGTACGTAGTCTTGGAATTTTCCCCGAATGCTCTGGTGGTCCTTATCTCGCCATTGACCTGGTCGATCTCAAAAAACCCTCGATCCCCTTCAGCCATCTCGTAGGAAAGTCTCCCGTTCTCCCCTTCATCATAGTCATCGGCCTTGACCACGGTCACCAAGTAGCCAACGCCAGCGTTCCTGGGGATGTAGACCTCGGCCGTCCCATTGACTAAAGGAGGGGCTGTCACCACAGGAGTATTGTCGTTGACGTCCAGGACAATAACTCGGATAGTGGTGTTGCTCTGCAAGGAAGGGTTGCCTCCATCTTTGGCCAAGACCTTGAACTCAAAAGACTTGGTCTGCTCATGGTTGAACGACCTCAAGGCGTAGATGTCTCCCGAGTTGGGGTTGATGGAGACGTAGGTGAAAACAGGCATGTCCCTTACTTGGGATGGGACAATCTGATAGGAGACACTGCCATTTAGACCCAGGTCGGGATCCCTGGCAGAAACAGAAAGGAGGTAGGCGCCGGGGGTATTGTTCTCCTGCACGATGACCTGGTAATAAGGTTTGGAGAAGTGAGGGTGGTTATCATTCTCATCTGTGATCTTGACGGTAAAGGACTTTGTGGCCTGCAAAGAAGGGACCCCATTGTCCTTGGCTTGGATGGTTAGATTGTACTGGTCCCTCTGCTCCCTGTCTAAACGTCCATCCACTAGAATGGTGGAGAAACTCTCGTATTCCTGCAAGCGAAAGGGCACGACGCCCAACAGTTTACACTGCACTCGGCCATTGGCGCCAGCGTCCCTGTCGGAAACTCTCACCAAGGCGATGACGTAGCCTGGAGGTGCGTTCTCGCTGACTTCCACCAGCTCGCTATTGACAGAGAGCAAGTTAATGAGGGGAGGGTTGTCATTGGCATCCTGTACAGTGACCGTCACTTTGCAATGGGCTGGGATGGAGTTGGGGCCCAGATCTTTAGCCTGTACGTCCAGTTCGTAGGCGTGACCTTCTTCGTAGTCAATCGGCCCCGTGACCGTGATCAGGCCGGTCTGAGGGTTGATCTGGAAGAGGTCCCTGGCCTTCTCGGAGACGTAGCTGTGGATGGAATACAAGACTTGCCCATTGGTGCCCTCATCAGGGTCCGTGGCATTGAGCCGGATCACCGGTGTGCCTGGAGGAACGTTCTCCAGCACGCTAACAGTGTAAGAGGGTTCTTCAAAGAGAGGGTTGTTGTCGTTGGAGTCAATGACCCGGATGGTTAACTCCACCGTTCCAAAGTTGGGTGGGTCCCCACCATCCAAAGCTGTGATCATGTAACTGTAGTGAGATTGGGTCTCTCGATCCAGGCTCTTCTCCACCACCAGCTCAGCAAAGCGTGAGCCATCCCCTCGCGTCTTGGTTTCCAAGCCAAAGAGATCGTTGGGAGTGATCTCATAACTCTGCACTCCAAAGCTGCCCGAGTCTGGATCATAAGCGCTTTCGAGTGGTACCCTGGTCCCGGGGCTGGCTGTCTCCGAGATCTCCAGCGCAATTTGATCCGTGGGAAAACTGGGAGCATTATCATTGAGGTCTTTGATCTCCAGTTTGATCACACAGATCTCCATGGAGCTTGACATGACCTCTAAAGAGATCACACACTTGGGGCTTTGTCTGCAAAGTAAGTCCCGGTCAATCTTCTGCTTGGTCACTAGTAAGCCTGATCCAGGGTTGATGTCCACCAGGTGGGGCGCTGAGTTGGACACCACTCGGAAGGCAGTGGGTTGCCGAGGATCCAACACAAAGCCTGCGTCTCGGGCATCTTTGGCACTATTCGCAATCACCGTGCCAGCTCTTTGCTCTTCTTCCACCGAATACTTCAAGTTGATCAGAGCTCCTACGCCAGTCCACCAAACAGCGAGCAGAAATTGGAGCAGGGGGCAGAGAATATCCATAGTTCACCCCCTCCGTGTCTCCTCCACCACCACCACCTCCTCCTCCTCCTCCTCCTTTTCCTCCTCTTCCTCTTCTTCCTCCCCGTCTCTCTGGGTGCCTGTTGATTTCGTGTCTGGGAAAGGAGGGGAAGGCTTGACTCGATAGCGGTTGTGGAAGGGACAGAAGGAAAGAAGGAGTGAGTCAGAGGGAAAGGAAGGAAAGAAAAGAAGCCGTTCGCGGGGTGGGGGGGAGGATTACTTTACAAGCTCATGTCTTCACTGCGTCTCCTCCCAGGTGCACCACCGCCTTATTCAGCAACCTCCCTAGCCCTAAGGAAAACCGGGCATAAATGCTTCTCTTCCACTCGCCAGATCGGGAGGAGTTACACAATTGGCAAATCTATTTCCAATTTCTTTAAACACACACACACACACACACACACAATCTTGAATTGGGGAGGAGGGACCTCAGCTGACTTACACCTGGCATGCGCAAATCTTTATATCCCCCCCCCTTTTACCCCTTCCTCTGTCTCCGACGCTACTCTTCCTCCCCCCCCTCCCCAATTTGCACAGAGCCTTAGTGAAGAAAGTGGAGTACC
>JANHGC010002201.1:29376-47079 GCA_027560395.1 Boaedon fuliginosus | reverse complement strand
CCGGTAGGGTTGCCTCTCTCTCCCCCCCCCCCACCCACCGCCTTCCTTTCTGGCGCTCTCTCTTTAAAAACAAAAACAAAAAAAACCCTCCTCGGTTTAGTTTGCTATTATTGATGCAAAAACGAGATCGAGGGACGCCCCGGTTCGCTTGGAGCGAGGTCGTCTGAAGCCAACTCTCCCTTCACACACACACACACGCACACAACACACAACACACGTCCCGCAGGACGAGAGCGCTCTTTTCCGAACGGAAGATCGATTTGGGGTCGCCCCCCCCCACTTCTTCTTGTCTTTCCACCCTCTCTATTTCTTCTTCTTCTTCTTTTTTTGCTAGTTGAACCAAATTGGCGGAGGGGCGAAGGAGGGGCGAAAGAAGGATGGCTCGACCTCTTCCTTTGAACCCAGCTTTCCTACCTCCGACTTACGGGGTGCTGAAATCCCTGCTGGAAAACCCGCTCAAGCTGCCGCTGCATCACGAAGATGGTGAGAGAGATGGAGTGTGTGTGTGTGTGTGTGTGTGTGTGTGTGTGTGTGTGTGTGTGTGTGTGTAAGGAACAGGGGAAGGAGGAGTGTGGCGGTGGGTATCCCTATTGTCCCCCACCCCCACCCCACTTCTCCGCCCCGCTTTATTGTCCTGCGGGATGTTGCATGCAAAGCCTTGCGCAAGTTTCCCTGAAAGCGGCGACCGAGCCCTGTACGCGCGTCTAGCCTAGCGTTGCTTTTGGGAACAGGGCTCCTCTGCGCTGAGGCGGGACGCGGAGAAGTCCGCGCAACCTGAAGCGCGCATTTTTGTGTTACGGCTTGCCGGAGGCGGCAGTTGCGGTCTTGAGATCCTTGGGAATCGGTTCTGCTGAATCAAGCGGGGTTGATTTCCTTGTAAACACGCCTAAGGATTACCCCGAGGAGTAACGACGGTTCCTTCTAATCCTGCCTTTTTTTTTTTTTTTGCCTCTCTGTATGTTAGTCGGAGAGAAGTCCGACTCAATTACACTGGGCTTACCCTCAAGTAAGTAGTAATGCCTTTAAAAAACAAAAACAAAAAAACGGCTGCATAGCTTGCTACTCTTTGCTCCAGAAATGAGCGCGTGCGGTTTGTTGATAAGTGTAGCGTTTAAAAAGTGACCGTACTTTTTTATGCACTGGATAGTTTTTTTTTTATTTTTTATTTTTTGGTTGACAGGGTTTCGTGGTAAATGAGAGAGCTGCTCTTTTGCGGAAGGTGCCTTCCCGATACCACAATTTGTCAAGGAGTCATAAAAGAGGGAATTCGGGTCAGAGTGTTTGTACGGTGCGCTTCTGTGAAGGAAATCTCCCCCTTTTTTTAGTGGGGTGTCTCTCAGGTAAATTGGGGTGGCAGCATGGTTTTACAGAATCTGGCAACTCTTGCCCTTGTTTGATTTAAAAGTCAGAGCATTTGATTTCTGTGGAGGTGATTTTGAAGACAACGTCTGCATTACTTGGGGCATACATTTATCCATGAATGTGTACACGCAATTCCCCCCAATACACATAGACTACTTAAAACCTATACTAGATTATTTAAAAAAAAATCTGGAGTGACTTGTTTCATACATGAATCAGAAATTTTATTGCATTCTTGAAATCATTCTTGAAATCAAAACTTACAAACATATATTTTCCCCCTAAAGGTACTAGTACTGTAAAACCTAATTCAATCTCTGATTGAAGGTTTCATCAGAAGAATAAAATCTAAACTTTGAATTATTTCTAATAAAGTTCAAATTCCCTAACCATTAAATTCCAATGCAGTTAAGTCATAATAGCTACAGCATTCTACCATTTTCTATGATTTTCTAGGTAATATTCTCTATCACCTATACTTCAATACTTGTGCAGTGTAGTTTAGACTCATCTCATTCCTGTTGACTATGAACCAATACATACATTTTTCCATTAAAAAAAACCCCCAAACACAAGAATAGGATATCAAGGTTAACTATATTGATGTAATGTGTCATTTTGAAAAGAAAGTTTTTGGGATAGTTCTTTCAGATCATAGCAACTTGAAACATTTCCAGTGCTGAAAAATCGGATGTACGAATGGTAAATGTTCAAATAAAATATATTTGAAGGGGATGACTAGTTGCTAAGAAATGCATTAAAGATTACTTACAAATTTAGGAAGTGGCTGCCAATAGCTATTTGTCAGCATAATAAGTCTAAATCCAACAGATACGAAGGAACAAACTACAAGTTACAAACAGATCTGTAATTACCATTTTATTGCTACTTGCTGTAAGAAAAATCCACCAAGAGAGAGGGGGATTACAATTAATTTTGCAATTTCCTACACAGTGTACAAAAAGTTCTGGTTCTTGGCTTCAAAACAAGTGTGCATTTCAAAACAATCCCAGGCATAGGAGTAGAAGAAAAGGGAGATACAAATCTGGAAATGGTTGTAGGAAGAAGCTAAAAAGGAGCTTAATAGTTCCAGCCTCTCTCTGTTGCTGCTGCAAGTTTATTTTTAACCGATCTTGTGAAATGCAGTTGTGACTCCCCTGGGTAATGTTTGGCTTGATTTTACAGCTTCTCATTATGAATTTGTGTTCAGTTTCTAAGCAGCAAATGATGAAGATTGGACTAAATTAGGCTATTTTACTAAGATAGCATTTCCAGAATTCCTAACTAGCATGAATGTTCACCTAGGTAATTGGGTTTTTAAAAACCCTTTAAATAAATCAGCTGTGGTTATTTATATTTAAAACGTGGTATGTTGCTCTTCAAAATTGATTTGAAGCAAGTTAGCAGTGTATTACAAACACAATGTGTATTCTGTTCTTCTTAAACCTATTTGAAGTAGTAATTGGTTACATACATTGCAGAAACCATAATCTTGCTTTTATTATTTGGATTCTGTGCAAATGTATACAAACACAGCCATTACTAAACTCTGGCTGACTGTGTTGTGCAATTACCAGTTAGTGGTGGCTTAAATGAAACCATGTTTAATAAACCATGGCTTAGCATAGATATATAAATCCTACCGTTATGAGTAATTTCAATTCTGTAGGATTTGATCAGGCAAATCCCATATTCCACTATACCCATTTGAGCAATTTTTCCAGTTCTCTGTTCTGATGAAATCTTGGTGTTGTTTGATGTTTGCAATTTGCTTGAAGCCAAGAATGCAGATGAATTGCAAGTTAAAAGGAGAGATGGAAAACATACATGGCCTTAATGGGCTGAACAATGTATCCAGATACTTTAATTGTATTCCAAACAGAGAACCCCAAACAGAGAATAAGTACAAAAGGGTGCTCTTTATTTTCTTCCTAGCAAGAAACTAGCTAAATAATTCCTCACGTTTCCTTGCCTCCCCCTTCCCTTTCTAGCATTTTATAAAGAAAAAGACAAAGACAAAAAACTGGATGACGACAGTACCAGCGCAGCTGTCCCACAGTCTGCTTTTCTGGGGCCTACATTATGGGATAAGACACTTCCCTATGATGGTGACACTTTCCAGTTGGAATACATGGACCTGGAAGAATTTCTCACAGAGAATGGCATCCCACCCAGCCCAGCCCAGCCCGACCACAGCCCTCATCAGCCAGCTCTTCAGCCACCTACCTCAGCCTCATCATCTGTCATGGACCTCAGCCACAGAGCATCCACATCGGTCCACCCAACCATGGTTTCCCAAAACTGCATGCAAAATACATCCAGGCCAGGTAAAGTAAGAGGGACTTTGAAAAATTTTTTTTGCACCATTGATCAGGAGTTCTATATATGTGTCACATGGTGCCTTTTTGTGAATATCTGTGAAGTCTTGGAGAGAAACTTGATTCAGTTCAGGGAATGGGAGATTGGACCATCCCCCTTGCTTTTCCAGGGTCCCACCCTTACTTCATTCAAGACGAGAGTTTTGAGTGTTGAGTGTTGTCAAAACTCACTCTCAGTATTTCTCCTTGTTTTGCCTGCACACACCTGCAGTGAGCAGCTGCAGTATCACCATGTTTGAAAACAGCTCATGATATGTAGATTCAAAGGCAATTGTTAGAGAGAGAGCGCCGTGGTGTGCTGCAGTGGTTAGAATGCAGTACTGCAGGCAAACTCTGCCCACTGCCAGGATTTTGATCCTGACTAGCTGAAGGTCAGCCTTCCATCCTTCCGAAGTCGGTAAAATGAGGACCCAGATTGTTGAGGGTGATATGCTGACTCTGTACACAGCTTAGGAGGGATGTAAAGCACTGTAAAGCGGTATATAAGTCTACGTGCTATTGCTAAAATTAAGCAATATACTTATTTCTTGCCCAGCCAGAACCTGAATGAAATCTCTCATTCTATACATAGAGACTGCCATGCATATTCATTTATTTTTTGAGGAAGGATTGCAATACACAGAATTTGCTAATTCCTGCAGAGAGATTCTCATTCAGATACATACAAGGAATGTCATTTTAGAACTTCTGATTCAATATAGCAAGGCTGGTAAGACGAAGAAGGGAGTATTGGAAAAGAGCCAGCACCAGTTCAAGCCTTCTGTTCCGGTACACTATCTGGACATATTCACATAAATATGCTGGATTAATATGAAGCCTTACACCAAAGCCTTCCCATAATGTGTTACTTGGAGCAAGGAGGGAAGTCCTCAAACTGAAAAAAACTCCCTGTGTTATTTGGAGAATGTTTTTTCCCAAAGAATCGCATAAGTAGAGCCTCTTGCTATCATTGTAGCTCTCTACATGCAGGGAGCCAACTAATACTTGCATGTAAAGGACCCCTGCTTTGGTTATATTCATGCAATTCCTTACCTAAATGCTGCCATATTGGAGAAATGGCTCTCCATATTTCTATAAATTACAAGAGAGCTACCATCTTACATTTAGAATTAATGTCATGTCTGAATGGGTATTTTGAAAGATTCATGAGATGTGCTGGAATTACCTACATTCCAGGTTGCACATCTGTTTGCAATAGGTTAGGAACCTGTAGATCTCCAGATGTTGCTGAAGTGCTGTTCTTGGCATCCGTCACTATCAGCCAGGGTATTGTAGTTCATTGATATCTGGAGGTAAGGTCTTCAGCTAGAGGGAGGCAACACAAAATGCTAATAGCAGACACTAGCATGTGCTTGAAGAAATAATGGAGGAACACTAGAATTCACAATGAGTTTGAAGAGTTAATTCTTCATTGAAGGAAGATTTGCATAAAAGTAACTACTGTCAGATTTTAATTCTTTTAAAGTCTTTCTGTGGAAGAATTTTGCAAGTGGTGAAGCTATTCTTAGTTTTGTTAGACTTCAGATTTACTTTAATGAAGTGTTGTTACAACAATATCAGCAGTCTCATAATTACAACGTTTCTGAATGGTATGTGATTAATACGTCTCATCTGGAAGATACTTGCTTATACATCCAGGAAATGTCACAGTCCCTTGGTTGGGGTGCCCAGAAGATTACTTGAGAAATCTTGTAGGGAACTGAGAACATTATCTTGAAAATTGTTTTTCTGAAATAATCATAACACTGCTTTAAACATTCTTTTTTAAACAGAGAAGCAATTTGGAAATGTTTTAAAACTGAGCCTGCAGTCCTAATTGCATTTATTAGGAGTACTCCCCGTGAAAATTGTGGGATATCTAGGACAGTTCTATTTATGTTTACAAGTTGGTCTGTCAAACAAGCAGTTAGGAAAAAGAGAAATATATGGTGGAGTGGGTGAGTTGGCCGTTTATTCATAAGTACTTTGAATTAATTCTTCATAGAATGAGGGAAGTCTCCATGAAGTGCAATTTGGCCCTATATTTCATTTTCATTTGGGTTATTTATTGCTTATCTGGCTTCTGTTGGAATGGGAGCTCATTGTCCACAGCAAGAAACCATGTTACTTGCTCTTTGCTCCTGGGATGGTGAAGAAGAGATTGTTGTCAAAGACATATAAGTCCAAATAAATCAAGTGGCTAGCATTAGAGTGGAAAAGAATGGTATAGGAAATCAAAGCCACAGACTGTGTGATTAACACAAACTGGGAGGAGACTGGTGATCTAGCTGCATTTCTCTGAAAATCAGAGCCAGAATCCTTCAGCTGATGAATGAACGTTTATTTCAATTGGAATTGAAACACGTGGAAGAATTATGGATGGAGGCAGTTCACATTTCTCGGAAAAGCTATTCAATGCTGATGGGAGTAGTAGGTGATGGGAACGCAGTTGTGAATTGGTTCCAACCAACTATTTTCTTTGCACCTAAGTGAGTATGGGGTCCCAAGCACAGTTCCACATATAAAGGAAGTGCTGAGTTGAAAATGTGTGTTTGGTGTGCAGCGTGCAACACCACAGTGGCTTGGGCTTCCTGGCCACCATGTGTTCTCAGAATCAGATGTATGATGGAAACTTATCCTGTTGGCATTTTTTTATTTGCTTTTGAGGTTTGATGACGACAAGTTCCATGTGCAGCTTTTAAAGAGATGTAACTTTTGAAACAGCGTTGAAAAGAAGCATGATGGAGAGGGAGTGATTTTTTTAAGGAGAGTATGATAGGTTTTGGAAGCAGCATTGGCTGCAGGAGGAATGTGGATTTTTCAGAGAAAAAAGGCGGAAAGCCTAAAAAGGCAGGTGGTTTCTCTGAGTCTTCCTGTGAATTTCCTGTCAGGTCCTCCCTGAAGGTACGTTGGCAAGAATCATTTCCCTTTCTCGCTTGTGAATTCTGCCTGACATCTCAAACCTGCTCCTTTATGCTCTCTATGCTTAAGAGGTCAAGGAGGTGTTTTTTTTTCCCAACTAAAAGAAAGCAGCATGGGGTTTAGCATTCTGGAAGCACTTTGAGACGCCCCGTGGTGGTATCACATGGCTTCCCCACACATGAAACTCTGGCAAAAAAGATGAAGACGAGGCAAACATCACCTTTGGTGGGTAAATCTTCCACCAGCAGGGAGGATTTGATGTAGTAATGCTTCCAAGACAACTGTTTCCGCCACAACTGTTCTTTCCTCAGATTTGTGTCAGGTTCCCTCTATATCTTTGAAATGACTCTATGGTATGCCTCAAGGGCCCAGCACAGGATGGAGGGCAGAGAAAATTATTAGAATGATAATCCTTCCCTTCGCTGTATCTTTTTGGGAGAGCAGGAAAAGCAGCCAATCTTTACATGGTCACCTGTCAAGGTTCATTTGCAACCTCTTTTACAAGTCAGCCCTAGCTAAGATTTATGCTCTTGGTTGATTTTAGAACCCCCCCCCCCCCGATCCCCTGGCTCTCTGTTCCCCTGCCCTGGTGGTTGAGGAATTTCAAAACACATTTCTAAATTGTCTTACTGCCAAAAGTTATTTTGATTGCTGGTTTTGTTGTTAGCATCTACAAATGCCCCTCCTATTTAAATCATGCCCAAAGTTTCCTTAGAATCTCCAGGCTGTATGCCAAGAATTTATTTTCAGTCTAGATCTGCAACATGAACAATACAACAAAGCAACAAAGACTTTGCCATAAGCAAGTGACCCAGCAAGCACATATACATTTGGAGCTATAGGGACCAAGGCTGCAATGGGTTGCTGTGTTGTCTGTCATCATTCATATTAGAAATGACTTAAGTAATGAAGCTCATGCTTTCCAGGGTGTAGGACAATTCGTCACAGCCGATTCACTGCGGCCAACTTGCCATGGGACTACTCGCTATGCAACAAGAATCATGCTAATTTCAAAGAAATAGAATTATTAAAGAAATGATGCAAAAGGAGGGACAAAATGAAATGTGAATGGCAAACATTAGAATATTTTTAAAATTATTTTAAGTAAGTAAATTGAATTGTTGAATTTTCCTGCGGCAAGTTGGCCACGATGGGTTGGCCACAGTGAATTGGCCACGGTGAGTTGGTTATAGTGAGTTGGGTGTGGCAAGTTGTCCCAATCTGTGCTTTCTATTCAGAAGAAGAAAACTTCTTTTCTCCACTGTTTTAGTTCAAAAGATCATGTAATGAACTGGGGTCACAATTTGAGGGACAGATTGTATGACCCATGTCCCCTAGACTTTCCCCAGCAAGATGACTAGGAAGTGGATGATGGGCAAAGTCTCCTGGCACTGATAACAAGATAATAAGAACGGAGGGCAAAGTAATTAATTTAAATTTCCCAAGATGCTCCTGCCTCTCTGGGAAAACCAAAACAGTTGACTTCCATGACTTTGCCAAATGGTAGTTGCAGTGGCTTTATGTGTTGGTGAGCCAAACTCTGAAATTAGTACAAGAAGTTCCCCCAACTTTTAGAAAGGAAGGATGCAGATGGATACAGATTCACATACTGTATCTGTGCTAACTTCCTTCTGTTTATGGCAATTTGACCATAAAAATAACAATGGAAGTTATTTTGAATCCTGATTGCAATATTGGATGACTTAAAACCCCCCACAAATCTTGAATTGGCAGATGATTGAAGAGTAAGTTTGGACAAGTGACTCCTTTACATGGTATACCCATTTGTTGCTTTAATTTGGCTACTGAAAGAAAAATTAAAGTGTCAAAAGTACAAGAATCCAACATGTACTTTTATGGGGAGGAAGTATGTATACATCTCTCTGGTGGACAGAAATGAATAAGACACAAAAAAGTTAGGCTTCGTTTTATTTTTTTTATTGCAAATATTTGTATATTGACTTCCATTATAAATCAAGAAGCTGTTTACATTAAAGTAAAATGAAATTCAGTTTTATGATCTTGTATTTTTACTGTTCTGTGAAATTAGATTGAGGAAGGCGCAGTTCTCTGTACTGTGCTCTTGATTACATTCTGATCAATATTTTACAATTTCACTGAACCTTTTGAGTCATGTAGGAAGTATGTATTGTCTCGTATGATTTCAGGGGATTCCATGTTTTGCCATTACTTGATTTCCCCAGTTTGGTACTCTTTCAGAAGTGTTGGGATTGCAACGTGCAGAATTCCCAGTGGGTATCTTTTGGGGGGTTTGGTACTACCTGCTGTAGTGTTCTGGAGACCTTACCCTAAAATAATTGGGGCAGATAGTGATGGGAAAAACAAAGCCAAACAAGAATCTGGGGAAAAGAAACAGAAACATACATGGAAAGATGTGGACAATTCAAGAACAGTGATGAAATCGAATGTTCAGAAAAAATGGGGGGGGGGGCATGAATCCTTCCCCTCTTTTTTGGAGGATATGGGAGCCTTTATATCTCTGGAAGAGAAACAGCAGGTTGGGAGAGGCCAATATACACAATGAAACCCTACCTCTGTCTGTCTTCAGTCATTATGTTGAAAGTTTACTAAAAATTGGAGTATGAAGCCAAGTTACGTTGTCAGAGTGAACATAGCTTGTTTTCCTGAAGCTCACTTTGGCATCTCTATAACACCAGGCCTCCACACTGGAAGACAAAATAAAAATAAATAGAAGTTTCCCAGAGCAGGCACATGCCTGGATGCCAAAAATCTTCCTAGAAAACTTGCCAAATGTTATGAAACATAGGTAGCATGAATGTTGGACAGAACTGGAAATAGAAATGCCAGATGTTGTACTTGAGGGCTAGAAAACACAGAGCCATTGGTGATTCTTCTAGCTTTGTGCTAGAATTGAGGATGTTTCTCCTTTTTTTTAAAAAAGTAATTGATGGGGAGATGTTATGCTGCACCTGAAAATTGACCAAGTTAGTGAAAAGAATCTTATCTTTTTTTTTTCTCCAATTGCTTGTCATTAAGTGCCAAGTTTTGTAGAAATCTATTGGAAAGCCACTTCGTTACTATGGAACCCACAGCAACAATGAAATGCACAGTATAGTCAGGATAAAAATATTCAGTGTGTTCTTGGGTCCATGCCCATTGAGGTCCAAGTGGGGCCTGCCTGTCATACATGTAATGCATACACACCCAGCATCTGTGCATTGGGTTTCTGGCAACCATTGAGGGATTCCTCGTAAAAGAGATCAGTAAAGAAAGTATTCCTTGGAGATAGGATGTATGAAATGTGCTGTGCTGTTTCCTAGAACTCAAAACAAGTGTCAACATGGCATATCAAAAGACAGATATTAGGTGTAGATCAGGTGCAAAATATATCAGGTTTAGTCCTGGTCCTTTCTGATGTAAAGCATCAGATTGAGAGGAACACTTTGGATCAGAGAATCCCAAGAAGTTGTGTCAGAGAATGAGGATAGCTGAGGTGGCTGGATCAAAGCCAGTTTGGTCTAGTGATTAGAACACCAGGTTAGAAGGCAGGAAGTTATGAATTCTAAAAATTCTTCTTAAGCCGGAAAACTGGCATTAAACTTTCTGTGTAGCATATTCCTGGCCAGGGCTAGCAAGAGATGATGGAATTGGTCTAGGCAACCTATGAAGGTGCCCAGCTAGTGAGGTTGGGGAATTGTATATGACATTTCTTTCTTTAGTTCCTAACATGTGTAGTAACACAACAGAAGCCAAGTATTTCTTGCATAGTTCCTACCAAATTGTTACCAATAGGACAGTGCTTATGACAAATTATACATCAGTAGACTTTATTCAAGAGTGTATTGTGATATTTTACTGTAGAATTCTCATTTTCCCATGCTAGCTACTCTTAACACTCCATGAAATCATGTGATGTTATCCCCAAATTCTCCAATAAAATAAAATAAAATAGTAGCAGCTGACTAGAAATGGCTCAATTCAGTTACTTACCTATCTATTCAAGTTTTTCTGTGCTCTTTCTATTTTTTTGAGACGAAATCTTTCTTCATTGTAGTTTCTTCCATATTTAAGAGCTGAAAGGGCCTCTTAGGCCAAATCTTATTTCATTCCAAAGTTCCTGTGAACAAATTTCCAACTTTTGTTGCGACTGCAGGCAAAATAGTGGCCATTTCTAGATCAGAGTTTCTACTGTTACCCCAAATTGTGTCTGTCTCCATGACTCCTCCCCCACCCCCCTTGCTCTACAAAAGGCCAACATTCTTTTTTTTTAAATCAAAATGATGTTTTTATAACAAAATTAAATTAGATGAGCAGGAAATTTGACCGCCATCAAGGGAGAAATTGGCAGGCACATGCATTTCCTGTTTCTGAAATAAAAGTACAACAGAGCTACATACAGCAGGCTCATCCCAAGGCCTCTGATCAAATGCTTATTTCTCGTAGGGGTCGTGGGTGGAGGTCAAGGGGGCAGCCAGGAATATTCCACATATTTCCCTGGTATGGGTAAGACATTGTCCAAAAGTTCTGGTAAATTTCAAAATTCTTTCCATCAATGGGAAACAAAGCTGAGTCATAGGTACCAACTGGCAATTTTGCCCATTAGATAAATGAAATAGTGCATTATTTCAGAAATATATATTTTAGGACAAAGGCCACCCCTTGGTTTAATCTATAGAATAATACTGTAGAAAAATAGTTGTAACCAATAGCCTCCAATTATGAATTGTTGAGCATCTGAGTGGACTGAACAAAGATAAGTTCTGCTTCAGACTCAATCCTCATTACCTGGGTTTGGGCTTAGGACAACATTCCCACAGTGAGAAACAAACACCCCAGTTATTAGTGTCTTGTTTTGTGACTCCCTTTAGGGCTTGAGGGACAAACTGTCTTCTGGGTGAGGGGTGGGGGCAAATAAAGAAAAAAGAATTCAGAAATCAGATCCCTCTTCCTTATTGTGCTGTCAGGGAGGAATAGGGCTGCAAACTGCCTCTGATCTGAAAATGGCTTGGATGCACATCCTTCTTCTGAACTGTTATAACTGATCACCCAATCCTGGCTTGTTTTGATTTCTGCTGCCTGCCTTTAGGCCTCCTCCTCTGTATATTGTTTTCTGTATGACCCAGCTTGATATTGGTTGTTTCTGAAGCACTGACGTTGCACGACGATTGCAAATAACCCATACAGGGTGCTGCTGCCTTAAAGGTTTCCTGGTCCTTGGGCTCTCTACATTGGGTTGCATCCAAGCAGAGGGAACTAACCCATCAAGCTGGTCTTTTCCAAAGGCAGGTCTTTTCACATTGGCTCTTGCCGAAGGGTTGAGGGTGGTGGGAGAGGAGAAACAACTGAATGATTTATTTCTTGGATCTGTGGAAAGTGTGTATTTCTCTGAAACAGGAAGGCAGATACATCCCTTTATGGGTACCTCTCGTGTCCCGATCTAGAGAGAACCTTGAAGCAAAATGGAAAAGTTTGGCAGGACTAGATGTTCTGTGCAGTGACGATAGAGAGTGGGGTGGAAAGTCATATTATCCACTCCTCCCTTCCTTTCGCTCTAGTTTGCCAGAGACTGCAGTTTAGATCAAAAAGAGATGTGGAATACATGTAGGCAAATTTAAAAATAGATCCTCCTGGGTGTGAGGGAAGAAAATTGCTGAATGCACAAGCTGAGGAGGGGAAAAGTCTGTGTCCTTTTCTGATCTGGAGAAGTGAATTGTAACGTTCCCAATAAAATTTTAATTAATCACTGTACCCTGAAGTAAAGTGTTTGCAAAATATGGGAATGGTAAGGCATATCGGTGTGTGTGTGTGGGGAGATGGTTACATCTGAAAAGCAGTACTTTTCAGGGCAGCTGAGAGAGGCAACCTTTCAATATAGCTGAGTGGAAATTTGCTGGGACAATTCTGTTGTGTGGTGAGGGAGATACATAGAACAGGTAGCCCAATTGAGCCCAAAACTTCTGTTGTTAAGTGAGATGGTTGTTAAGTGAATCTTGCCTCATTTTACGACCATTGTTGCCACAGTTAAGCGAGTCACTGCAGTTGTTAAGTTAGTAACACAATTGTTAAGTAAATCTGGCTTCTTCATTGACTTTGCTTGTCAGAAGTTCGCAAGTGGTGATCCCAACAGGAAGATTCCGTCAAGCAACAACATCCAACTGTTTAATAGTTATTAAGTTGGGGGCAACATAGATTTTAGGAAGGAAGTCATGGCAGAGGGTAGACCTACCGAAAACTCTCATCTCCTGGGTCTCATAAGGTGACATTGTATAATCAACAAAGCCAGAAATGTGCCCACTCTGCCTGATCTCACAGGTGACTTAGTTTGAAGATGCTGGGATGTTGTATGATGGATATTGGTGCATTAGTGATTATGGGTTTGGCAATAAAGAACCTGTGTATGTGGAGGATAAGGGTTGAGACTCTAAGTGTCCCACTTTCAATAATTCTACACAAGGCCGAACAATTGCTTTACTTCATGCACAGGAATTGTATATTTCTTGGTGGGTGGGAATATCTAGATCGGACTTCTCCAAACCCTGTCTCCCCTCGGGTGAATTATAATTCTCAGCCAATATGTATTACAGTTCCAATAAATCACAGGTCTCCAAACTTGACAACTTTAAGACTTATGGACTTCAACTCCCAGAATTCCTCAGCCAGCCATGCCAGCCAATTGAAGTCCACAGCTCTTAAAGTTGTCAAGTTTGGAGACCCCCAACAATAGTTGTAGATGCACCTGAACAGGGAAGGAGTATCCAGACATATTCTTGTATCCTCATATTCATCTTCCATTACAATAATCTCTTTTTCTTTCCAAAATGTCAGTTAAGGTTCAGGTTTTTCGACATCCATTTATCTTAAATAGATCTTCCACATTGCAACACATATTCTAGATCACTGCAAATAGGATAGTGAGAAGTGAGAATACATTGGAGATTGTAAAATATATTCTGTAAATACAGCTGTGAACATTCTGGAAATAAATCTACATTTTCACTGACATGAGGCAATTTCTAATTAATGATTTACTTCTCACAGCATTTAGAATGTAGCACTTACGTGTGTGTTTATTTAACTGAAGCATATTTTGCCTTCTTTTGGCTGACAGGGGCTCCCCAAAATCAATAATACGATAGCCCCCGCAGGCGTAAAATCTATTAGCTGCAACATCAAAAAGATGGGGATTTGGAAGAAGCAAGTACAAACACTAAATTGTTTGGTAGGAAGCTCTTATTGCAACCAGTTGGTATAGAAACAGTGAAGCAGAGTAAAGTTGCCAAAAGTTGCCGGTTTAATAGCACGATTCTTCTTCCTTTCTCCCCCTTTCCTCAGTGTCCGTCTGTTGCCTAGTGCTTTGGGAAAACAATATTTATTATTAAAATCTAAAAATGTCTGCAATGGAGAGAAATCCATACTTTTAGGCATGACCACTGGAATCACTGCCAAATGAAGTTGTGAAATGGGAGACTTGTAGTCCTCTAGATGTTAAATGAGCCACAGTTCCAGAATTCTTCAATTTATGTTCAAAGGTTAAAAAAAAAAAAAAGGATGCTGGCAATTATAGCTCAACGACACCTGCAGGAGCAAAATATTCTCTTAAAGTTGTTGTATATTTACAGTGCATATAAATAGTGTAGTTGGCCGGAACAGGGTGAATTATTGTTGTTTGGACACTTCCAAGTCTGTGAGTCAATGAACAAGATTTTAGGAGGATTGTTGGTAGTTCTTTCTTGTAAGACTTTTTTTTTGGGTTCCTACCACCTTGTTTTCTGCTGCCCTTTTTTTGGGATTGCCTTTGTTTTTTCCAGGCATCAGGATCTTTTCCAGTGATCTCTGCCTTTGCACCATGTGTCCAAAATATTTAAGCCTTTAGCTTTGTTATTAGTGTTGTTGGAAGATTAGCAAGAGTCTGACCGTGGTGTGCCAAGTTCTAGAATTGTTCAACTTACAAACTTTTCTATTAGAGTAGAACAAGTCCAACCTTTTCAATAGTTAAAACAAGATGTCTGTGTCATCCTAAAGACAATACCTTGGATGACACTTGAGTTGTTTTTGTTACTATAAAATAAGATTATTTCTCTGGAGCCCTTTGCTTAGACTTTTATTTTGTTTTATTGTTGCCCAAGGCTCTCTCTTTGAATTTTCTGGAACCACCTCAGCCCCCTTCCTTTTCTTTTCTCCCTTTGATCTGCTTGCCAACATCAAACATGGTAATTCTCAACTTCTCCAAGTTCAAATTAAGGAGCCTCTGTAACATTTTTCATTTTGGAAGCACTGTCCTTTTATTTTCCCCTCCTGCCGTAGACTTCAGGAAAAATGTGCAGTGGCTATACTGATTGTTTTGATGGATGGGAATACCTTGTGAGTTTTTTAGGTCTTTTATTACAGTTTTTATATTGTTTTTATATTGGTATTTTTACGTTATTGTAGCATTGTTTTGTTGTTGTTTATACAGTATTTGTTTTTATTATTTGTCAGCTGCCCAGAGTCATATGCATGAGATGGATGGCTATATAAATTTGATTAATAAATACCTCAATCCATAGTGAGTGGAAGAAAGCTGATATGCCCCTGTGCATGCTCATCGCCATGCTGTATCAGCTGTCACTATGACTTGTTGATGTTCCTTGCTTGGGTTAAACTCAGTTTGCTCCTGTTGGCCAGGGGAGGAGAGAATAAATAAATAATTCACACAAGCCCAGTAGGACCTCGGATAACCCTGTTAGATCTGCAGGGTTTGATAGCTGGCAGGACAGCAAGCTAATAATTAGAGAAGGAAAACTTGCCAGGTGCCTCCAAATCAATGTGTTCTTTCGATTAGCTTGTGCACTTGTCACTGGCAGATGTCAGAAGCAAGCTACAGCGATAAATGAGTTGTGACAAAATGTCCTCCTCTGATGTGTAGCCATATAAATAGAAGGCTGCATGCATGGATTTTTGGCAGAAGATCTCTCATTGACGATGCTGAAAGGGCTATAGCAAAGTTTTTACCCAATTATCCTTCAGGAACCTAGCCAGCAAAGCCTTCTCCTCTCTGGAACATGATTGGGGACAATAGGTCAGAGATTAAGCGCTTGGTGTTTCTTTTCTTTTTTTTTAATAAAAAGAAAAAGAAAAAGAAAAAGAAAAGGCAGCAGCTCAGTGTTGCTTAATTTAAGGGCTACACAGTTGAATGCAGCTAGGGACCCATAGCAGAAAACACAATTAAATGCATTGCTGTGCATGGCAAGGATACCAACGCATCCCCCCACCCCCAAGCCGTGGTCTATGTGTTCAGCTAGAAATGATGGGTTTTAAAAAGGCTTTATTAGAGGCTTTGGTGAGGTAGTCTAGTAATCCTGGGATAGAACAAAACTTATTGTTGGGGGTCCAAGAACCACACTTGACCTTTGAAGGGCATGTCAGGGATTGAAGTGTCAACAGTAGGTGGAATCAGGACAAAAAAAAATGGATTCAGACTAGTTCAGGTAATCTGACTGGATTTCAGTTTCATTAATTAATTAACCTCTGTAGTTATTTCATTGTATGGTTCTCCCTGTAATTTATAACTTCTCTTTTTTTCTTATTTAGAATTGCAATTCAAGTTGCAACTTGGCGCTTGTCTCTGGGGGACCATGGGTTTTGTGTCTCTGTCAGAAGCCAAATGCTGGTAGTGCAAAGTTCTTGTTATAATAAATAAACATTTCCTTCCAGCAGACGGTATGATTTAACCAAAGTTCATTCAGCAAGCCGGAATGTTAGCTCTGCTTAAAAATGGCTAATATCAAAGAAAATGATAAAGGATCCTTTCAGGACAATTTTTTTAAAAATTGTCATGTTTTTTCTTAGTGCTGTAACATTTTGTATTTAATGACAAAAGTAAGGATTGGGGAAAAAAAGGCGGGGGGAGCTTAATTCTGATCATTGTTCTCATTCTAGTTGTTCTATAACATAATAGTGCCAACTTGCTATGAGGTAATATAGTATTTGGGCAGACCTGAATCATGCTTAGTAGCCTGGTCCAGTGAGGTCAAGAAGCAATCTGATCACAACTTCATTTCTGAAAACCATTCCCTTGGCTTGTGCCCTCTTCTGTGTGGTGAAGACCCTGCATTTCAGCATTCCTCCTATGCAGTCAGATGCTTGTAATGATGTGTGTGTTTGTGTGTGTGTGTGTGTGTGTGAGAGAGAGAGAGAGAGAGAGAGAACAAGAGAGAGAGAAAAAGAGAGAGAATGAGAGAGAGAATGAGAGGGGTGGGATAATCTCCACATTTGTTAATTGGAGATTATACCAGCACATTACTTCTTAATATTCACCTGGGTAATAGAAAGCCAATACCTATAGGAGGTGTTAATGCATTTCTCTTTACTCTCTTCCCTGATATATTGATGTGGTTGATAACTTAATGCAATGGGAAATGTCATTCTCCCAACCAACCTCTGGTCTCATTAGATAGATGTGTTGGGGAAGGTGATCTTCCAATATGAATGTTTTAGAAACAAATTTGCAATTCTTCCTTCTTTTTTAAATATCATTTCATTTTTAGAGCATCTCTTTATTGCAATTTTTGTTACAGTGCTGAATTTCCTTCTGAAGAAACCTTACAGTGAATCCACCTACAAGTGGATTGCCTAGACTGATACTGTTTGTTCAGAGAAGTAGAGTTTCTCCTTGAAGTATCATAGAGGTCTTTCCTAAAGCCGTGAACTGAGATTCTTTTAAGTTAATCTTTCTGCATTCAAAGCATGCCCTCCATCACCGAGCTTCTGTTCTTCCTTCCCTTGTTGATTGAACAACAGCAGGTATAATGGCAGTATTTGAATTTCAAAATAAATCTTTTCAGAGGAATTTTCCTCTTAAAGGGCTACATCATTATTTCTTCTATCAAGTTTCATAATGAGAAAGGAATCCATAGTCGCTGATGAGACCCTGGTTTGTGCAATTAAATACTTGCATCTGGCTCTTCTAGAGAACTTGGTGTCTTCTTCTCCTCTGCCTTTTTGTTGTTGTTGTTGTTGTTGTTATAATAATAATAATAATAATAATAATAATAATAATAATAATAATAATAATAATAATAATAATTTATTAAATTTATAC
>JANHGC010002200.1:101136-114621 GCA_027560395.1 Boaedon fuliginosus | reverse complement strand
AACCTTGAGCCTGGGGAGATTCGATCTGACAACCTGCTGAACAAGTCAGCAGAGATAGGCTGCAGTGCTGCATTTAATCACTGCGCCACCCAGGTTCACCAAAGCATAGTGATCCAGGGACCTGCTGGCTAACTGCAAAGTCTTACAAGTGACCTGCCTCAGGGGATTCCATAAGCAGAGCCACTTTTCTTCCAATGAGAGGCAGGAGATGGGATTCAGGAGAGAGGAAATTGGTAGTTTATTTGCTCTTGGCTGGGGTCCCCTGGGCATAAGAAAGGAAATTAAGAAAGAGATGCATAATGATGGAGCCAAAGATTATACGCCCAATGTGACAAAGCTCTGAGAGAAAGGATACCAAGAAAGTAGAGCTGGCAGGCAATGTTGTTGCTTTAGGTAAAGATTCTTGTTTTTCTTTATTAGTCTTCGATATCAGGTCTGTAGTTAGCACCGTGCAGATATTTAGATGTGAGTGAAAAGGGCTGGAGCAACCACCTTAGAAAGCCTGTTGGTCCTGATAGAAATTAAGCAGTTCCTGACACAGATTTCAAGTGCCATTTAGGGACAGGTATTCAGCTAAGCATCCAAGATAATCACTGAAGCTGGGAAGCTGGCCCATAGATTTTTCTGAATAAAAAATGAGTGACTAAGCAGTCCCAGATGTTCCTGAGCCTGACCAATGCAAGATATCTCATATTGGAGGAACTTTAAGAGGCCCAGATTGAACAGGAAACCTTTACATGGTGACCACTGTTTGTTCCTGGGGACAGGCACAGAGATAAACCTACCCCCTCATATACTCCTCTGCTATTAATTAAGCATCTCTACTCCTGTGCAAACCTGAAAAATTGGTGCCGGTGTCTTACAAATTGCATTTATGTTAATAATTGATTTTTTTTAATGCAGCAGCAATGTTTATTCTTCTCACAGGCCTCCAAGGAAAACTGAAAACAGAGCACAGAGGTCTTCTACTTGCAGGAAGGGTTTCCCCACCCCAAGTTACCTTCAAAGGTGAAAAATAATCACCATAAATAAATCATAAAGAGCCACCAGAGGGCGACCAATTCCTATTAGATCAGTTCTCTTGCAACAATATAATGTATTCTGCATAGTATTTCTTTGGCTAGATCTTTTCACTTGGACTTTAACAAGTTAAATCTCATAATCTTGAATCACCATCCAGAGATTCAAAGATGGGGTGATATCTGCTATCAGTTAGCTAAATATTCTTTTCTCTGCCTGGTGTGAGCATAAAAGCATTTGGTGATATTATCCAGCAAAACCACAACCCTTTCTTTTGTCTGCTGGATGCTTTTTGTACTCCTTTTTTCAATTATTGAAACCCTGGTTTTTATTATACGGCTTATTTAAACATCTTCTTTATTCCGCTTCCAAAGAACAGTTCAGCTGACATGTGACATCGAATCTTAATTCCAAGATATCTTCTAAATGTTGACTTATACCGCCCAGCCAATTTTATAGGTAATCTATTAATAACTATAATAGATATTCTTGCTCAGTAAAAACATTTTCGGGCTATTAAAAATATCTATATGAATGCTTGCTTTCTATTGAAACCAGATTGTCGTTTTGCATTAAGTTTCCATTTCTTTGCATTGCCAAAGACATGAAATCAAACATTCTTGATAGCTTGTCTTAAAAAAAAAAATCCTGCAGAGTTTAGAACAGGCAAATCGAACTCCACCATGTGCTGATTGCCTTTGGTCCCGAACAGCTAGTAATGCAGCTGTACAAGATCATAAACTTTTATCATTATCATACGATTTATAGTCACTATAAATTTTATATGCAGCCCAAGAGGATTCCTCTTCACTCAGTGCGGACCAGGCAAACCAAAAGGTTGGATACACCTGGTTTACACCAGTGGTATTTGAATTTTTTCCGAAAGGATACACATCCTATATTTGTTTGTTTTGTATCTATAACTGTAATAATGTTTTCTTTCTTCCTTTTATAACCTGTGTAGATTCATGAGCTTTGGTGCTTGTCGTTCCAAAAGTGGGAAATTAGTTTGCTTCTCCCATTGGAAGTGAGACCAAAACATCTCCTTGCCTCAAGAGAAAGTGGAGAGGTAGAACCACTGAGGGCATGACCTATCTTTACTGTAGCAAATCAGCATTCGATTGCTGAGTAGGGAAATACAAGCATTCATAGGCACCCACAATGGCTGGAGAAAGTGATGAAACATGCATCATTTCATGAAGCAGACTCCACAGCTTACATAGTTGGATCTGGCATTGGGATAGTTATATTGTGATGTAAACCATGCATGTGTCATCCTATCTCCATCACAGTAGCTAGTGTGGGCATCTATGCATGTAGATTATTCAGTCCCTTTAGCATTTATAGATGACAGGATTTTGTTGGGAAGCAACATTTTTTTATTGGAAGATAAAACCCTGTTACAAATGCAACATTTGCCTCCTAAAACTGGAGACAGATGGGTCCAAGCCTCTACAACAGGAATGTCAAACTTGCGTCATCATGGTGTCA
Source organism: Boaedon fuliginosus (assembly GCA_027560395.1). Lineage (NCBI taxonomy): Eukaryota > Metazoa > Chordata > Lepidosauria > Squamata > Lamprophiidae > Boaedon > Boaedon fuliginosus. Next base: position 112,110 of record JANHGC010002200.1, on the reverse strand, counting down.
TCACGTGACGTATCAGGATTCCCCCCCCTTCGTTAAACCAGGCGGGGGCAGGGCCAGCACATGATGCATCCAGCCCATGGGCCATAAGTTTGACACCCCTGCTTTACAATATCCCACTTAAATATTCTAACTTCTCTTAGCCAGGGGTAAGTTTCTACCAGTCTAACAACTGGTTCGCTTGTGCATACACTTTGTACACACTTTGTGCACCATACACATGCTGCGTGCACATCACATTAAGGTCAAAACACAACTGAGGCAGCAGAGTTGAAAAACAGCTGATTGGTGCTGCAGCGTGAATCAGCTGTTTTCCGGCTCTGCTGCACCTCAGCTGTTCAAAAGAAGCAAATAAAAGATAAGCTATAGCTTGCAGGTGGGTGAGTGGGCCCAACTACCAGTTAACTGAACCAGTAGCTAAATTTAACAACTGGTTTGGGTGAACTGGTAGCTAAATTTAACAACCAGTTCAGGGTAGAAACCCACCCCTGCCTTTAGCCCCACCCCATTACCCCATACTCACATATCCCTATGATAAAAGCATCGCAACCAAAACCAACTATATCAAAAGGCAATTCTACCAGTAGCAGGTCTACTACATTCTGGGAGCATCCAGGCCCTGCATCATCCAAGGCCACAAATAGTGCCATTTAGCAAAGTTTAAACGTTCACACTCATCTAGTGGGTGTTCATATAATTGGCTACTCTCTTCTGGTGAGCCTGCTCTACTGCTAGATTGAAGGCCTCAGTTGACACATGTCACCAATTCTAGTCCTATGAAAGGATGGCCAGAGGCTAGAGGATGGGAAGGAGTAACAACAGGGTTGTGATGGGCTAAGGTGCTGGCCAGTATGGATCTGGTTGACCATCCAAGTGTCACTATGATGGATGCAGTTGAAGCTGATGTTTCTTCTGACCTTGCTAGGCCAGGTCAGGAAATAGACTCCGCAGGAACAAATGTAACTTTATTTATTGTTTTATAAATAAGATGAGTCCCAAAACTGAGAGAGTTTTCCTTTCCTTCCTCTTTTTAACCAAGAGAATCAATATGGCAAACTTTTGAGTTTCGTCCTGAAGACTAAGTTGATATTTTTGTAATAGCTGCCCGATTATTTTCAAAACTATCTCTGTACTCCTTTTCAAGTCCCTTAGCTTAGAGGAAGAAGTTGAAGTGGTTAGCATAGTCATCTGCTAAGCAGCCCTTGGGTAAATCCCACAGTAATTGGCTTAGTGTTCATAACCAATGATAGTCTTATGTGAAGTTGTTCCATTTTTGTCATTATATAAATCTGGATTCCCAACATTTTAGAAGTTGTGGACAACACCATGGTTCCTTTGCAGTGACCTTCACTACATCCTGTAAAAGCCATGGTAACCATTTCACTGTTTAAGATCATCGACGACCCATTTGTCTCCTCAAATCAAAACACATGGTTGAACTTCTGAGAGATGCTTCCACAATCAGGTTTCTGAGCTTTTTGTCTTTGTCACTGTCTGTGAGCCAACAAAAAAATGGGCAATGCCTCAAAAAAGAAATTATACCTGTGGCCTGGTGTTCATTGCCAGAATCACTTCATTTACTGTTATTTGTTAAGGTTACCAGATATGGGACACCAAGATCTAGCCATTAGATGGCAGCATAACATTACAAGTTTTGTACCTCTTTGCTGCTGCCTAATGATTCCCCAGCAGGGTGTAAAATAGAGAGACTTCAACTCCTATTTATTTATATATAAGGTAAAATGTAAAATAATGCCTACAGTTTTGTTAGAATCATGTGCTTCTCTTCAGGAATTCTCTTCCATTGTTGAATCAATCCAGCTGGTTGCAGAAAAAGAACAGTGTTGGTGAATTTTTTGATGACCAAGGACCATGCTAATATATATGGTTTGCTTTAGCCTAGAATCATCTAAAGATATTGCAAAGTGAATTCAAATAATGTGTCTTATCCCTTGGATATTTTCTTTCCAGAACAAGTTACTAATTTTCTGTCCAAGTTACTAATTTTCAGTGTGGTTTGAGGAAGAATGCTAATAGGATTTTAGTGTGTCATCATATTCAGTTCATAAAAGTGTGAAAACATGCATAATTTTTTTGAACTGCTTAAAATAGTCAAAATTATTCTACATAAAACCTAGAACACCCTTCTCACACAAGCATTTTGCTAAGCTTGACTAGGATTTCTGGGAAGTACAAACCTAACATACGTATCTGGAAATTGTCAGATTGGGTTTAAAGCCCAAATTGTTTGAGGTAAGACAGCTATGCGATTGTCCACTCTGTAAGAGAAATGGTAGCAAATGGCTTAATTCCCCCCCCCCCTTTTGACCTTTGGAGAGACTGCTTGGTTTTTCAGTTTTAAGGGCAAACATATCTGGGCTTCTGCAGCTCCCCATTATCCATTCCTTTGAATTACTGACCACTTATTTATTTATTTATTAAATTTTTATTTCCAGTAACTGCTTCACATTTAGAACTTTTTTTTCTAAAGAACCCATCTCCTTTTTAGAGATGATGGTTGAAGTTTTCATAAGTTCAGGGACATTTTCCTTCCACAACAATATTATGTTTTGTCATTGTGCATGGCTCAGTTGAATAACCTGTTAGTCAATCCTGAGCAAGGTAGCCATAATTTTAAGGTTTAGTTTTGACTGAACATGAATATAATGGCCCCATAATAGAGTAATCCTAACCATACTTTATTGTCTTTTTTTTTTTTACTGTGAACACACTGGCCCACATAAAAAGGAAATTGTTGCCTTCTCCTATGTATGTATGTATGTATGTATGTATGTATGTATGTATGTATGTATGTATGTATTTAGATTTATTCCCTGCTTCTCTTCCCTGGTCAAGGGGAGTATGTATGTATGTATGCATGTATGTATGTATGTATGTATGTATATGTATGTGTGTGTGTATATATATATCCACATACATAACACACATGTACATATGCTATATACATACATAAATATATACCTGCAGCCATACACATATTTGCACATATATATTAATCACTGTCCATTTTGAATACATAATGGAAAGAGGAAATTTGAGAGTTCACAAGGTTTGATGCTGTATGGAAAAAACGGTGACTAAATTAAAAAATATTTGTTGGAAAGAAGTCCCGTTGAATCTGATGGTGCTCAGAGCCAAGTAAATATGCAAGGAAGGTGTTGCTCTGAGAGTGTACTGGCCAATTTCATGGAAGCAAGCAGAGAAGGTTTAAGTCCGCTTGGGGTGATTTCCATTTCCATTTATTTAAAGCAATTCTCCAGAGGTGAAAGCCACCTTGTGATTCTAAGGTTTCATATTTTTGCCAGCATGTCTGCTGTAGCCCACACCAAAGCATTGTTATGATGTCATCTGAATGGAATGGGATGGAACAGTCCAGCTCAATAACATCACAAAGGCTGTTAAGCAATTCATTCCACCCTTATCTGGATGTCTTTCATCCCTGTTTTGTCAAGATAGGGGGATGTGGTGTGATCTGATCTTAGTGCCAAGTGACCTTGCAATTATTTTCAGCAGACCTTTCCATTTCTGGTGGAGGATGATGTTTTCTGAGGAGATTAATTCCACTTATAATCCTGCGTGCTGACTTGGTGCTCTTTTGAGAAGCTTGAATCGTTGTACATTTATGAAAACGTAACAGAAGGCAGACTAGGGCATAGTCCAAAGGGGCTGATCTCTGATAGCTCTAACTTATGTTACATCATCAAACCCAGCCACACTGGTAGCTGCTAGAAAACATACACTCAGCTCCACTGGAACTAACAGTGCCATCAGTGCAGTCCTTCAGAGTAATGTCATACAATTGTAGAACTGGTGTTAGAAGGAGTCATTCAAGTAAATCCTTAACTACTATCTATAGTCTATGGCTTTCTTGTGGGCTGTAGACCATGAGGTCCCAAAGGATCTGGATCACTAAATTTAGACTTCCAACAAACTTAAGAGATCGAGTTTGCACTGTGTCATCACAACACATATGGCAACAATCTACCCATGTCTCATAGGTTTTTTTAAAAAAGTTTTAACAAATTATTAGACATATTTAGACTGGATACAATTCTAAAAAAGGAGTTTGACCATGAAAATAGAAAATAACTGGCTGTTCCCCTTATTGTAGTTTTATTTTATTATGTCAGTCAATTGTATTTTCTTTTGTCATAGATTTATAATATGGTTAATTAACATTTGTTGTGTCTGGAACTTGATGCTGTTAGAGATTCTATGCAGGAACCACAAAAAAAAAAAAGATACAACTCAGAGGCATTCAGACAAGCTCAAAACCTGCAGCCCAAGGCTCAGTGTGTGGTCTAATAATCTTTTTAATAGCTTCACTAATTCCAACAAATGTGAAATGTTAAAACTGCAATCAGAACTAGAAAGAACACAAAGTGGACATGTCTTGTCTATCACCACTTCATGCTCGGATAGTAAATTTCATTGATTCTGTTTCTTTTCTGGTAAAATTGATTTACTCATGAAAAAAAAACAACCTACAGAATAATGAGATATGTCAAGAGGGATTTTAAATACCATAGATTTTGTTGCTAATCAGTGTCTCCAGTCAGTTCAAATCACAACTGCTATTTTTCGAATAATTTCTGACTATGAGCGATAAAAGGAATTGACCTTAAAACATTCCTTCAAACTGCTTGCCAAGAAGTAGTTGGGCAAACAGGGCAGCCAGAAACTTCATCACAAAACCATCAAGGGGAAGGTATGTTGGGTGGACTGTCTTGAAGTCCTGGACAAGAGGAAACAGCTGTGGCTATAGTATTCAGCCACCTAAGAGAGGCTATGGCAATTGTGCATGGCTTACTAAATGATCAGGAATGGGAAGTCTCAAAATCGTATTCACATCGTGTCCCATTTCTGAGACAATTAATTTCTGGACTTGAGTGCTTCCTGAGGTGTATCTTGTGCAAACATGAATAGCTTTTTATTGGATGCTGTATAATGTGTTGTTTTCATTTATGTGGTCTATGAGAGTATATTTTAATAAACCAAACTAAACAAATCAGTTTGCACTTCATGTAACTGTGAAGAGAACAAGAATATCAGGGTTCACCAAAAGAAACAGTTTAGCAGTCAGCGTTCCAATGAAACTCCCCATTTCATTCACGACTCAGAAACAAATTTCATCCAAGTAAGAATTTATTAAAGTCATATTGGCACATCAGGGAAAACCCGAATCTAAGCGTTCTGGGTTTTCACTTCCCAAAGGAAATCAAAGATCTGCACCTACCGGTCCATCACATGGTCCAATCAACCATCATCTCATCCGGAGACATTCCTTCAGACACTCCCCTCCAGGTGCAGGGTAACATGTCCTTGACTTTATGAGAATAATGTTGAGTCTAATCTTCCTCCTCTCTATGAAATCCCCCTTCCCAAATTCCCAGGCTCTAAAATATGGCAGCCTCGAAGCTTCTAAGTAAAATACGCTTTCCAAGGTTGACAGTGTTGTTTTCATTTATGTGGTCTATGAGTGTATATTTTAATAAACCAAACTAAACAAATCAGTTTGCACTTTATGTAACTGTGAAGAGAGCAAGAATGTCAGGGTTCACCAAACGAAACAGTTTAGCTGTTAACCCAACTTTTTTACTTTCCAGTACAGGTATTCTTTGACCTATGACCACAATTGAGACAACCATTTCTGTTGCTAAGTGAGACATTTGTTAAGCGAACATTGTCCCATTTTACAACCTTTCTTGCTACAGTTGTTAAGTGAATCTGGTTCCCTCGTTGGCTTTGCTTGTGAGAAGGTTGCAAAAAGTGACCCTGGGACACTGCCTCTGTCACAAGTGCTGAACTTTGACCTTGTGTTCATGGGGACGTTGCAACAGTCATAAATGTGAAATAGGGTCATAATTTTTTCCAGTGCTGTTGTAGCTTTGAATGGTCACTAAAGAAACTGTTATAAATTGCTTACTACCTCATAACCAGATTGATTTGACATTACATAATGCAAAAATAGTTTTACTGTCTGTTAACCAATCTGATATCTAACTCATTTTTCCACTAATGAAAAACTTCCTTTTCTTTGTCCAAGTTATACCAACTTGGGTTTTTCCAGTGGTTTGGCTGCTGCTCACCGAAAAAGTTAATCATTGTGGTTTTGAGATTTCCAATGATAATGCGCTTGAATGCCTAACTGCATCTTCTACTTCAACATGCAAACAAAATTTTGCAGTTAATCAGAAAAGTGATTTACATGAGGCGAAATTTGAATTATTCCCACTACCTTCCCTGCCCCTGGGGCAACTAGAGATTATTTTCAGTTACCTGGAGCACACCTTGCTCTTGATTCATCATACACAATATCCCCCCCTTCAATATTTATTTATTTATTTATTTATTTATTTCAATTTATACCCCGCCTCATTTTCCCAATCAGGGGAACTCGAGGCGGCTAACAACAATAAAAATACAATAATCATTTAAAACATTACAAATCCAATCATTACAACCAACATTCATCCAAAGGGGAGGGTACATTACTTCCAGGCCCTCCGCCAGAGCCAGGTCTTAATGGCTTTACGGAAGGCCAATAAGGTAGGGGTGGTCCTAATCTCAGCTGGAAATTGGTTCCAGAGGGTCGGCGCCCCCACAGAGAAGGCTTTAGCCCGGGGGCCTGTCAGCCGGCATTGTTTGGCTGATGGGACCCGCAGCAGACCAAGTCTGTGGGACCTCACTGGCCGCTGGGAGGTATACGGTAGCAGAAGGTGGTCTTGAAGGTACCCCGCTCCTAAGCCATATTGCTGTGGAGTGTCTGAAAAGCAAGAACACTTTAAATAACTGTCTACGACTTCTCAAGAAAGAAAAGATTTGGAGGGTCCAGACCAGAATCATAAATCAATGCTACTTTATTATAGCTTTCTTAAAACATTCAAGTGCTGCCTGAGAACGACAATGTCTGTGATTATGATAGGGTGTCCCACAGTAGTGTGGAGAATGAGAGAGCCAACATTATTCTCCTCAGCAAAGAAGCTAATAGCCAGACAAAATTAAAGGAATCAGTGCCAGCCATTGATCATTCCTTTTCACAGTCAGAACTAGCAAAGGAGTCATGGCAGATTTGATCAGAGTTCACAAATGAGATTTTAACAATGAATTCTGGATTTTCCCCTACGTTTTGATAAATGGAGGAACAATAGCCTCCAAAAGTCTGGGACACGATGGGAGATAACCAGGCTGAACCTGAGGGAGGGGTCGGACAGGCCACCTTGAATGCCTCTCTTATCTCCTGCTCATTTCCATTGCCAGCCAGTTGGTCAGATTCTTGTAGAGAGCTTAAGCTTGCAATAAATCTTTATATTCATTTGAACTGCCTGGATCTCCTGAGTTCTCCAGTGTTTGACAAAAAGAAGCTTTCTGCTCCCATATTTATGCCAGTAACATTTGACACCATTCCATGTGCATCTTCTGTTATGCCTCTTGAAATCCCTGCTGTTGCAAAATCACATACAGGTAGTCCTGGACTTTTGACTGGTTGCTTAGCAACCGGTCAAAGTTACAACAGACCTCCTCTGGGTTACTTATGACGGCTGCCCTGTCCCCCAGGGTCATGTGATTGCATTTAGGACATTCTGTAACTGGCTGTTTGCAGTACCCCACAGTCACACAACTACAATTTATGATTTTTTTATTTTTATTTTTTGCTGGAAACTAGTGTTTACTTCTGGTTTCTGGCAGAAACGCATTGCAGACAGTGGGTTTACTTAACAAACTGCCACATTCACTTAATGACTTCTGCAAAAAAGCTCATGAAATTCAATGCAGACACATAGTGACCTACAGTACTTAACAACCACTAATGGCTTACAACTGTAATGCCGGGCTCAATTATGGTCATAAATCAAGGACTACCTCAGTGGCGGAGTGGTTAAATGCAACACTGCAGACTATCTCTGCTGACTTGTTCAGCAGGTTGTCAGATCGAATCTCACCAGGCTCAAGGTTGACTCAGCCTTCCATCCTTCTCAAGGTTGGTGATATGACGACCCAGATTGTTTGGGGGCAATAGACTGACTCTGTACCTGCTTGGGGAGTGTTGTAAATCTCTGATAAGCAGTATATAACATCTGAGTGGTATTGCTATCTCTATTGTAAGCTACCCAGAGTCCTTCGGGACTTGGGTGGCATAAAAAGCGTAATAAATAGATTAGATAGATAGATAGATAGATAGATAGATAGATAGATAGATAGATAGATAGATAGATAAAATAAAATACTGTACATCAACCAGAAAGTATATGCCAGGAAGAAAGGGAGCAATTTAAACTTCAGTTCAGATTGTGCAAAGAATATCTATTTTATTTTTCTATTTAAAGAGCTTATGTGGTCATCTATCTCACATAAGAACCCCAGCAAGTTAAAAACAAACAAAAGGTTTTAAGAGAATCTTTAAAACAAGTTAATAATATGAAAAAAGTTGTTGATTGCCAGTTTGACACAGAAAGGTAGAGAAAACCGTATTTTTGGCTGCTTGTGCTTTTTTTCTTTTTTACTTATTCACTAATCTTGGAACTGGCGTAAGTGATTTGAATTTGTGTGCTGAATATTACCAGTTTCCAAGAAATTATAAAGATTCTAAGGTATATTAACAAGCTTCATATAAATTGGAGTAGGGGAGTTAACAGTCTGGATTGGAATTGTTAAAATTTATTATGGATTGAGAAATTGCAGGATTGGGCAGAATTTTCCCCATATGGATAGATTGCTATATGTACCCAGGGATTCTGTCTTTGTCCCAATCTGAAAAGTAAGAAAGCAGGCAGTCATTCTGTTAGCTTGCTGAATGGTCTACTGTAAATAATCTTTATGTCAGGCACTTCCTATAGAAACTGCAGATTGCCTGGAGCAAGAGAAATTATGACCATCATGGTTCACTAAACTGATTTTTAAACACTGAGCCAAGAAATATGTCTTTGGTCCAATATGTCCAAGGGAGACTTCATGTTATCTTCATAGATTTAAAATTGGCCTTTGATGCTGTTCGTAGGGATAAGCTTTGGAAGAATGAGCAGTCTCCTCAACAGATCCTTGGCTGCTTGTGTTGATTAAACAGCTCCACAAGGACACCTATATTTAAAAGATATATAACCATCTAGGACAGCTGTCTTCCCCTGTTGCTGTGTAAAACAGGCTGCAGCAGAATGCATTTTCCCTCTGTTGTTTAATTTTTCAGTCAGCGGGACAGAACAGACTCACAAAAGAACATCACCTCCCCTAGATAGCGGGTTAACTAATGGCAGTGCTTGTCTCTACAGATGCTGCTGCAGTTTTTCACTCAGGATGATGAGAACATTGTGAGCCTTTAGCAGCCTAATTGGAAGCAGAAGATCTATTGATAAATTATAAGATGAAAATACTTGCTTTTGTTTTTGCTAAGTGATAAAGTAGGCATACCCAGTGCTGCTGGATGTTAAAAAATGAAGAAGGTCCCAACCTTTAATGCTAGGTTTACTTTGATGAAATTTGAAACAGATAGGTTGTTATCTCTGTAATCCTTCATGGACTTTTGCTGATCAATGAAGCTATAAGGATTTGTTTATATAGTAGATGAGAGACGGGATATGGGAAGAAGAGATTATTTGCTATATTTTAAGAGAAAATGATAAGTTACTAAAATTGTTTATACAGTACATGTGATGAAGGTGGAAAGTCAGTGTATTTTTCTTTATTATAGCCTTATTTTTCTTTTTTTTTTCTTTTCTTTTCCTGCAGTTTTTATATTTTTTACATTATCAGTAGTATTAATTTATATCTTTTTCACTGTTTAAAATTACTATTCAACGATTAAAAAAAAGCCATTCTTTGGTTGGAATCTGATATGCCCTAAACTGAAAGAAGAGGTTTTACGTTTTGATTAGGGGCTAAAACCTTCCGTAGGCCTCTGCCATGTTCTTGACTTTGAATAACTCTTGTCTATTGTGTGGGAGGATCTTAACAGGGGATAGAGCTTATATTGGGCGCACATGTTAAAAATCAAGCTAGGACTGACTTTCTGAGTAGGCCATGTTTTCTGGGAAACACGGGTAAGCACAAAAAGTTTGGAAATCATTGATCTGCACTCCGAATACCCTGGTGAGTTTTATATATCCCTACTATTTAATCAATTAATTGACCTAATAATTGTGTTTGTCCAGGTATGTGTGTTGTATATATATCCAGATATATAATTAACTACGTTAATATTACATCCCTTGTTTTGGAAGTGATGTTTAAATTGTTTTGCCTAATTTAAAAAAAAATCCTTCTGCAAGCAATTCAGTCCACTAATAATAGGATCTACCCATCTATTTTTGGGAGAACAAGAAAATTAAGTCAGCAAATTAGTGACAACTAGAGAAAAAGACAGTCATCAAAGAGAATATAGGCGTGGTGACCAAGCTCCCTTTTCTAAGACATCCATCTCATGGCTTTTAACAGTTTAGCCCTGAAGGGATGCAGCCTGTGACAAAACCCAAAACTGGTTGTTCCTTCATGGTTTATACAGCAGGCAAGGTATGCTCACATGTAATTAGTTATGGGATATAACACCAAACTCATCTTGTATTAAATATATCTGGACATCTAAAATCCGGTTAGTGTTGAGAAGAGGATTGGAGAGATAATAAATGTTCCTAAAAATTATTTGATGACTTCTTGCTTGCTTTTAGCATCCTTTCTGCTCTTTTACCTCTATCGTAAGCCTTCAATTGAAAGAATGGTGATTATTGTCCTGGAAGTCACTATTGATTCCTAGCATTCATTTTCCTTCATCAGGGGAATCTGATGGAAGCCTTTCAGTCCAGTCCCAAAGGTGACTCTGATGATAACGATAAACTTTGGTGGCACAGTGGTTAAATGCAGCACTGCAGTCTCTGCTGACTTGTTCAGTAGGTTGTCAGATTGAATCCCACCAGGCTCAGGGTTGACTCAGCCTTCCATCCTTTCTAAGGTCGGTGAAATGAGGAC